>JADBJO010031703.1:12500-16470 GCA_016801955.1 Conus betulinus | reverse complement strand
CGACACACCCATTTACACCACACACACACACACACACACACCACACACACCACACGAAAAAACAAGAAAAAACACACACACAGCAGAAAGAAAGACATACGAGCACGTTCAAAAGAGACAAAGAAGCACACTTGCGCACACAGGGTAAGGGGAATAGTTAATCGTCCGAGGGTGAAAAAGATGTGATTTTGGGAGGTTTCAAAAATCGTAAAGACTCCATGTTACGCAGAGACAGAAGGGCAGGACCATTTCCACCGAGGCAGTAGGTGTACGCAAAAGTAAGAGAAAAGGTCCGTTGCGCTGAAAGTTTTCAGTGCTGCAGCCAGAGAGGAAGCAGAAGCAGACGAGGGATCGAGTGGATGAGCGCAAGTTGCGAGATCGGACACGGTAGATGGAGGACGGGTCAGAGAGGTAGGAGGTGAAGCCAGATTATTCAGGTGAGGAGTGAAAACCAGGAGGAGAACGTTCAAGTCAAGCGAGATTGAGGGAAAGCCAGGGTCGTATTCCTGCTTTTCCAGGCTGTACGAATTATGTCAAGACATTAGTTTCATGGGGATGATCTCCTGTGGGAGCAATCCTACCTGCATGTCATGCCCTCGGCTAATGTCCCCATTTCCTGAGGTCTAGTGTGCGGCCCACCAATAGCGTCGGGTTCCTTCGCAGTCGTGGGTTGATCCGGTCTCATACAGCCGGCGAGGCTCATATACTTGCTCTCTGTCACCTCGTGTGGTGACTTGGTTGAAGGTACTTGTAGCTGGTGACCTGATGAGCCCATGGCAGAGGTACAAACCATTTGCGTGTCGGGGGTAGCTCAATCTTTTGAGCTAGGTACGACAGTTCCCCACCCATAGATCTTTTTTTTTTTGTCGTCTTTTTCCCTTTTTCCCCACTCTTTCGCCTTCCCTTTTTTATTTATTTTTCTGTGCGTTTTTTGTAAACGTGCATTTCGTCTGACCCTTTGAAATTCTTTCCTATCAGTTAGGTGGATGACCTCCTTGCGGTTCCACTATTCTGGAGCTTGGTCTGGACGTACGCTCTGGTCTACACGTCATTTGTTTGAGCGAGGTCCTCCGCATGTGTCCGTCTCACCTGTTACGTATACTTTCACCCATTGCTTTGTCGCTCTATGTGTCTCGTTTAAAAGCAATAGTTTGTTCGTTTTTTGTTTGTGTCGTGTGGACTGTGCCCTGATTTATTTTTTTGAGTGGCATACTTTTGCATCAAGAAGTGGTAGATTTCACTGCCTGTGTCTTGAGTGCACCAAAAAGTTAATGATGTAACGCGTGTGTCCCGTCCGTTACAGCAAACGGTTGTGTTGGGTGTGTGCCTCCGCCCATTTTTTTCTTCCCCCTCCCGTTTTCAGGGCTCTGGGGCGTGTTGTTATTTTCTGTTCGGTTTTCTAGATAGTACAGCCTGCCGAGTAAGTATTTGTTTTTTTCCGGTGTCATTTGTTTGTTCCCTCAGCTTCATGGAGAATTTCCTGTTTCCGATTAAGCACGGTGTGGGTTTTACGTATTTCTAGTTTTTTTTTTTTTTTATTTTATTTTTTTGTGCCTCAAACTAGATACATATGGTCTCCGTCGTCCGAGCATCGCCCGCTTTTTCCCCCTTTTGGGGTTGGTTGGGTGTTGGGTGTGGGGGTCTTTTTTTCTACTCTATTCCTCTGGCTAGGCTTTCTTTTTCGCTTGGGTTGTCTACGTTAGTTTAATCTTTTTGCCAGTGTGAATGGCATTTTTACACCCGCACCCTGCCCATATCGTTTTGTTATGATGGTTACGTGCGGTGAATTTCTGCCCGAGCAACGCAACCACCGAGTAAGAAACCCACTCCCAGGCCCTCCCCCCCCCCCTCCTCGTTTGACATACATCCCCACACTATCACCCCGCCGAAACCGCTCCAACCTCCTTCCGCCACCCCCCCCCGCGATCCACCTATCCCACACCTTCGGCCCCGCCCCCCCACCCCCCCACCTGTACCTGTGACCATCAATACGCCATTGTATCTATTGGATCTCCAGCACCCCCCCAACACAGAAGGGAGAGCAAGGAAGGTAGCATCTTTTGCGTCTGATCGATAAGGGGCGATAAATGCTACTGATCAAAGGCTAGACCGGGGGGTTTTCAGGGAGACAGTGCGAAGCCTCATAGAGTTTATGAGAATAGGTTCTTTGCCTTCGGGGGAGGGGTGGGGGGCTTGGAACTGAATGTAGCCTCCTACTGTACTACAGATTTGCAGTTGGTTTATTTCATGATCAATATCATTATTAGTTATCATTATCGTTGTCATTGTCAGTTATGATGATGATGAAACGATGATGATTGTTATTGTTGTTATTATCATTATTGTCATTACTATTACCGTTGTTGTTGTTGTTGTTGTTGTTGTTTGTTGTTGCTGTTGTTGTGTTATTATCATTACCATTTCATCATCATCATCGTCGTCGTCATTACAATAATAATAATGATATTATTATTATATTATTATTATTATTGGGTTTTTGTTGTTGTTGTTGTTGTTGTCATTATGTTATCGTCGTCGTGGTTGTTGTTGTTGTCAGAGGAGGTGGTGGTATTGGTGGTTTTACTGCTTTGTGCTACTACTACTACTACTACTACTACTACTACTACTACTACTACTATGCTGCTGCTGCTGCTGCTGCTGCTGCTGCTATACTACATCTACCTTGATGATAATAATGATGATGATCTAAACGTTATCATCATCATCACCATTCATCATCATCATTATTGTTATATAATTGTTGTTGTTGTTGTTGTATTCTTGTTGTTTTGTTATCATTATTACCATTATCATTAATTTAGTTATTTTTCGTTATCTAGTAGTAGTAGTAGTAGTAGTAGTAGTAGTAGTAGTAGTAGAAAATAGCAGTAGCAGTAGCAGTAGTAGTAGTGGCACCAGCAGCAGCACCAGCAGCAGCAGCAGTGGTGGTGGTGTTGGTGGTGGTGGTGGTGGTGGTGGTGGTGGTTGGGGGTGACAGCTGTTGTTGTAATTGTTGTAGTTGGAGTTGTATTGTTGTTGTCTTTGTTGTTCTCCCTATTGCAACTCAGAGAGAGAGAGAGAGAGAGGAGAGAGCGAGAGAGAGAGAGAGAGAGAGACAGACAGACAGACAGACAGATAGACAGACAGACATAGAGAGAGACAGAGAGATATCAATGGAGAATCAGACGGACAGGAATTCAGAAGAAGAAAGAAGAAGAAGAAGAATAGAAGTAGGACGAAGAAGGAAACATAAAACAGACAGACAGACAGACAGACAGTCAGACAGACAATCTGCTCGCCTCTTTCTCGCCAATGAATTCAGTTACGACCCATTAATGCTGTGAACGACCAGCACGTGAGATGAAAGGGGTTATGTGGTCCTGAGCGGTCGTCAGCTTCATGCCTTTCCATTACATGGCAATCCTAGATCCCAACACAAAACAGACGCACAGTAGATAGGCGCGCGCGCGCGCGCACGCGCGCACACAAACACACACACACACACACGCGCGCGCACACATACACGCACGCACACACGCACGCACGCACGCACGCACACACACACACACACTCACACGCA
The DNA here is from genome assembly GCA_016801955.1 of Conus betulinus. NCBI lineage: Eukaryota > Metazoa > Mollusca > Gastropoda > Neogastropoda > Conidae > Conus > Conus betulinus. The sequence goes on along the minus strand of JADBJO010031703.1, from coordinate 12,890 downwards.
CGCACGCACGCACGCATGCACGCATGCACACACGCACGCGCACACACATACACAATACATACACACACACGCGCGCGCGCGCACACACACGCGCACACACACACACACACACACAAAACACACACACACACACACACACACACACACACACACAAGCACACCACACATGTACATATACACATCGCGTACACACACGCACGCACACACATACCCACATACACACGCACACAGAGGCACGCACGCTCTCACACACTCACTTATGCACACACACACACACACACACACACACACACACACACACACACACACACACACACACACAAACACACAAACACACACACCACACACACACACACACACACACACACACACACACACACACACACACAC
>JADBJO010031703.1:0-5000 GCA_016801955.1 Conus betulinus | reverse complement strand
GCGCACACGCACACACACACACACACACAACACACACACACACCACACACACACCAACACACCAAATACACACACACACACACGCGTGCGCGCGCGCACGCACGCACACACAGACAAACAAACACACACACAAACACATATACACAAACACAACACAAATACCCACACCACACAAACACAACACACACACACACACACACACACACACACACACACACCACACACACACACAGAGGATTTATATCCAAATCTTCGGTCGTGTCGAACCTCTATAAAGAATGGTAACGGATGTGATGAAATGGAAGATAACGCATGAAATATGGACGAGGATGATCGGACGTATACCCCCCTCACTCACCTGCCTCCCTAATCTCCCCTCCACCCAAACACATCTCTCTCTCTCTCTCCTCTCTCCTCTCTATCTCTCTCTCTCTCTCGCTCTCTCTCTCTTCTCTCTCTCCTTGAGTTCATGTTTCTGCCCGTCTGTTTTTTCGTCCGTCCGTATTGGTCTGTCTGTCTGTCTGTCTCTCTAGTCTGTCTGTCTGTCTGTCTCCTCTCTCTCTCTCTCTCTCTCTCTCTCTCTCTCTCTCTATCTCTCTCTCTCTCTCTCTCTCAAAATCAGCTTATTCGTATTTTCCAACAAAGGCTCGAATTGACTGTATAGATGGCAAATGTGGGGACGAGATCATATCCAGGCTAGTGAACGATACAAATTTGTAACAGAAATGTGTTCTAGTTTTATCGTATTCAGCCTTATTTGAAATTCGATATGGACATGTATTTTCAAAAGATCAATGCTAAATTTAGACTTGGAGTTTCTGGGATAAGGACTCATTTCTTAAGATACAGACAACATAGACAAAGTGAGTTAGTATGTCCATTGTGTGCGCAAGGTGAAGAAAATGAAATACATTTTCTGTTCATTTGCCCAGCTTTAAAAGATATTCGCCCAAAAATTTATCCCACAGAAATATTATAGGCGCCCATGCTTGTTTCGTTGACAGTTATTACTTAGCTGTAATAGGTATAACGTTATCAAGAATTTAGGCATGTTTTTGTTTAAAGCGTCTAAGATCAGAGAAATGATGACATCTTAATTGTTGTTCTTGCGTTTGGATGGCAGATGTTTTTTTTTTTCCCCTGATAAATTATTTGTCTTCTTACTTGTAATGTAAATGTTTATGCTCATTCCCCTTCAAATGGGCCGATGGCCTTACTGAATAAAAAGTCTGAAACTCTGAACTCTCTCCTCTCTCTCTCTCTCTCCTCTCTCTCTCTCTCTCTCTCTCTCTCTCGACGCTCCTCTCTCCCGCCTCCCCCACCCCGCCCCCACCCCCCCCTCTCTCTCTCTCCCCTTGTGTTCACGTTTCAGTCCGTCTGTATGTCCGTCCGTTTGTCTGTCTGGCTGTGGCTGTCCTGGCTGGCTGTTAGGCTGGCTGTTTTCGCGGTCTTTTTTTTTTTTGTTTGTTTGTTTGTTTAGCTTTACACTTTCACGAAATAGGTATGATAAGAAAATTTAAAAAAAAAAAAAAACTTGAAAAATATTTAAATCTGATCTATCGCCAAATGAATCAGAACCATCAGTCAGTCTCTTCCACCATGCCCCTCTCTTCTGCAGACACACCCACGTCTCTCTCTCTCCCTCTCTCTCTCTCTATCTCCTCTCTCTCTCTCTCTTCTCTCTCTCTCTCTCTCTCTCTGTCCCTTACTACTCGGCCCTGCGCCGAACCTACCCTTCATAATTCAGCACGGAGTGAGCATGATGAAGAGAAGAGTTTGGCTTTGGTTTGGATGCGTTGTCCTGGTTCAATATGAACTAGACCCTGTGCATGATGAAGAAGAGTTTGGCCTTGGTTTGGATGCGTTTGTCCTGGTTCAATATGAACTAGACTTGTGCATGATGAAGAAGAAGAGTTTGGCCTTGGTTTGGATGCGTTGTCCTGGTTCAATATGAACTAGACCTTGTGCATGATGAAGAAGAGTTTGGCCTTGGTTTGGATGCGTTGTCCTGGTTTCATATGAACTAGACCCTGTGCATGATGAAGAAGAGTTTGGCCTTGGTTTTGGATGCGTTTGTCCTGGTTCAATATGAACTAGACCTTGTGGCTTGCATGGAAACTGTCGACACTGCAGGACCAGGGCAGCCCTGAGAGAGGAGTAACCTGGAACAGGTTGAGCTCGTGGAGGAACGAGACAAGAGTCAAGCTGCTAGAGGAACATGGCAAGAAGCTCTTAGGAGGAACAAACTCTTAGAGGAACAAGGCAAGCTCCTACTAGCTCGTGGAGGAACGAGTCAAGAGTCAAGCTCCTAGAGGAACATGGCAAAAAAGCTCTTAGGAGGAACAAACTCTTAGAGGAACAAGGCAAGCTCCTAAAGGAAAAAGGCAAGGACAACAAGGCAAGCTCCTAGAAAAGCTCCTAAGAGAAACAAGGCAAACTCCTAGAAGAACAAGGCAAGCACCTAGAGGAAACAGGGCAAGCTCCTAGAGGAATACAGGGCAAGCGCTCTAGAGGAACAGGACAAGCTCCCAGAGGAACAGGGCAAGGTCCTAGAAAGGAATACAGTGAGTAGCTACTAGAGGAACGGGTTAAGCTCAAAGATTAGCGACCTTTGTTTTACGAAAAAAAAAAAAAGGAGTTAATTCCTTTAAAACACACACACACACACACACACACACACACACACACACACACACACACACACGTGCTAGCTGCATTGCGAGTCAAATTAGGCAGCTGGACACACAGGTCTGTTATCCCATGAAATGGCATGGCAGTCCTTTTGCCTGCAAATTTGCATGCCGTGTAATGCTTAGAGTGTTTAGATAGGGAGCACAAGTAAACAAATAAAAGAATAAGAGGAAATAAGTAAACAAAAGAATCAATGAACGAGGTATTCAGTGCATGCATGAATAAAGGCAAAAGGCAAAGAAAAATAGATAAGAGAGAGAGAGAGAGAGAGAGAGAGAGAGAGAGAGAGGGAGAGAGAGAGAGAGGGAGAATAAGTGAAAATACCAGCAAATAAAAGATATTGCTGGAAAATCCCAACTCGTTTCTACCACGCGATGAAAGTGTCAAATAGGGATCCTATCTTGGTCTCCTTTCATGATTACATTTATTTTGTTAGGACATAAGAATGTCACAATACTTGAGCGTACTTATTTTTCCTTTAAAAATGAATGACTTCGGTATGCATATCACCTTCTCGTGTTATGAAATCGATGGGTCGGTGTATTTGTGATGAGCGTTTTGATTATCAGAAGTTTCAAAACATCTGGATGATGTATTAGACAATAGTCAACGAGTAAAACCATGCGAACATTTCATTTTTTTTCCCCCCAAAGACACAAAACCTACTTTCATGCATTTTAGTCTGCGGATCTATCGATTGGAGTCTAGGATTATCAAAATGTAGGTTCATTATTATCTTGTTATTTTTCTTCTAATCTTATAAGAAGTATTGGAAAAGAAAGAAAGAAGAAAGAAAGAAAGAAAAAGGAAGAAAGAAAAAAGCAAGAAAAGAAAGAAAGAACAAGCAGGCTAGCAACACAGAGACACAATAATTCTGATCAAGAGTTCTTGCCCTTGTCGGTCCTTTCCGCTGCACGCGGACATCAAAGCTGAATCCATGTCCACCTTGTCGCCTCCTCCATAACAATCGGCATAACATTCTCTCAAGCTCGGCTCTTCCAATCAATAATTGATGTTGGCTGACTCTCGGGAGAGAGACACGACCACAGATGTGGGCTTCAATTAGGGACGTAACGTCGTGGTCTGGCATTCACTCTGGAAGATGGACGGTGTACCAGTGGACAATGCCCACTTCAAAGAGAAATTCACTCACTCGGCCATAACCAATGACCATCGTCAACAGAGAAAGGGGTGTTGCGATAGTGTGTTTTGCATAACCCATCAGCTTCAACAGAAACGAAAAATGTCGACTGTAAGGCTGTAATGAAAGTTTACAATAAACAACCAACAGACTATAGAGAATTATCTTTCAAGAGAACAGAAAAATCCAATCGTTTCACCCACATGGTGACTTTGTAAGGTTGTTGATAAGGAAATGTTAAAACACATATTGCGACGATGCTTTGACAGCTTTGCATCATATCAATACAAAACACTACGAGTGAAGAAAAAATATATTGTTGAGGGGAGAGAGAGAGAGAGAGAGAGAGAGAGAGAGAGAGAGAGAGAGAGAGAGAGAGAGAGATACAGACAGAGAGACAGAGAGACAGACAGACAGACACAGAGAGACAGAGAGAGAGCGAACGAACGACACGAACGAACGAACTGATTTAATGAATAGGCCATTTGCCCATGTCATAACAGGGACAGGTGGGGTAAGGGAAGTCATCCAAACTCACAGATATGTCAATACAATCAAAGAAGTGCAAGCAAAAGACAAAAAGTTACACGCACGTGCACGATCAGCGCGCGCGTTATAACACATACACTCCCATGCGCATGCACGCAAACTCTCTCTCGTTCTGTCTGCCTTCTCTCTCTCTCTCAGCACAGTTTGCAGGATTGCAATTGGGGCGAGGGGAATAGGGACACATTGGGGAGGGGATGTTCCAGGGGGACGGGGTATTCTAGAGGGAGAGGGGGAATAAGGGGTAAATGATTCTTATCCGTCTCTGTATCGTCTCTCTGCCTCTGTTTCTTCGTCTGTCTGTCTGTCTGTCTGTCTCTCTCTCTCTCTTCTCTCTCTCTCTCTCTCTCTCTCTCTCTCTCCCCCTCTCTCTCAAAATATTTGTTCGAAAACTTGGTTTCGTACGACGTCATTATTTTTCTCACAGACCTTCCAAAAAGCATTGGGGAAAAGTACTGTTTTTATTCGTCTTTATAAAAACGATGTAATGGTTGTGTAATGAATGGATATCAATTGTTCTTGAGGAGGAGAGAAATTTAAAAAAAAAAAAAGAGCTAGCACGGTGAAATCAAAAAAAAAAAACAAAAACAAAAAAAAAAAAAACCAAAAACACACAAAACAA
>JADBJO010031702.1:5000-12500 GCA_016801955.1 Conus betulinus | reverse complement strand
ACTCACTTCATTAGACAGTCAGTATAACACAAAATGATTGGGTCTGGAGTCTGAGTGGGGGATGGAGGTGAAAGTGTGGAGGAATGAGAGTGGAAGGGGAGGGGAAGAAATCAGCAACTTGTGAAGAAAAATTGGAGGATTGTTCATTCTAATGCAATCAGTCTTCTCATTTGAAATTGTTTGGAGATTCAGAGAATAATGATGAAATCCACCACACCAGCCAAATGGTTATCCAACTTACGTGGCCAGGCAGCTGTTTGGCTGTCGTGTATGCAATGGTTTTTGACAAGTAAAGGGTGAACTTTACATTACCAACAGTGACAGTAACGCAGTTCTTTGTTGGTGAATATAAATGCGTGGTGACTGTCAGACTAGTGGTACGCTGTTGCCTCTTGGCATGCCTCCTCTCCTGTTTGGCCTCTAAAGCTCTTGTCCCAGAGTGTTGTTTCAACACTGGATACAGGGAGTGTTGGAGATCAGGCACTGAGTCGATGGAACATGTTGAAACATATACCCTGCCCTGTTTTAACAAGACTGCAGAAATGTAAAGAGATTTTAAGGTAATTTCCTTGAGCCACCTTTTTATGATAATTGAATTTCAGACATATTACTGTCATTGAAAGTCTCGCACAGTTACATCAGTACTCTTTACCATTTAGATAAATATGTAACTCTTGTGGAACATGGCGATGCCTGCACGCTTCAACTGCTCATTTGTGACTGCTTTATCTGAACTCAGAATAATGATATTAATAATGATGATGATGATGATGATAACAATAACAATAATTACAATAGTAATAATGATAACAGTAATAATAATTATGATAATAATAACTATAATAATGATAATAGTAACTAGAACAACAACAATGATGATATGATGATGATGATGATGATGATGATGATGATGATGATGATGACGGTGATGATTTCACCGGGACTCAGATAGGGAAGATTCTATTTTGCCGTAAGTTAAAGAGGTCAGGTCAGTATCTTTCATCAGAACAAATGTTTAGAAATTTCTGTGTAGCTTTTAGAAATATCAACATTCTCAACCTTCCAAGTTTCACAATTGTATAATGATATTGGCACCATCATATAGTGGAACGTTCCAAACGGGTAGCAACAGGTCAGTTTTGGGTTTCCAGCTGTCTGTAGAAAGGAGAACTTTGATTTCGGTAATTATTTTTTGCTGTGAAATATGCACCTGTGTAACTACACAACCAGCACCTAATCGTTAACAAATTCTAATATCTGATTACAAAAAGTGATACATAGCATTACATTTTCTCCTGTGAAAAATGACTACTTCAGATTTTTTATCTGGATGGACTTTAAATTTCGTTTCTTACAGAATATTTGCAAGACATTGAGATCCTTCTGCAAAGTAGATCTATTATTAGCAACACAAAACAGTGCCTTTTTTGTTTTTAGGATATGTTTGTTTTCTTCATGAATCAAAGTAATCAGCTCACTAACACTGTAATTTGCACACAAAAAAAATCTTGGTACTTATGGGATTTCTTGTTGTCCCACCTTTTGATCTTCTCAAAGGCCATATTATAGGTACAGCTTAGAGGGTTCATCTCATTATTAATCAACACTGTCTTTCTTAATTAAAAAAAGACAAACAAAGAAGATACAACCGTGCATCAAAGCATCAATTTTGAATTCCTTTGCATACCCAATAAAAAAAAATCTTCCGACATGTCTGTCTGTCTGTATGTTTAACTACCCCCCCCTCTCTCTCTCTCTCTCTCTCTCTATATATATATATATATATATATATATATCTCTGTCTCTGCCTGTCTGTCTGTCTTTTTGTCTGTCTGCCTCTCTCTCTCTCTCTCTCTCTCTCTCTCTCTCTCTCTCTCTCTCTCTATATATATATATATATATATATATGTCTGCATGTCTATCTATATATCTGTCTATCCCACCAACTCTCTGTCTGTCTGTGTCGCAACATTATGGCACTGTGGATGGTGTAGTGCAGTGGCTCCGTTTATAGATGTCTAAGGGCCATTATATTTTTGCGACTATTTTGTAAAATATAGTTCTTTAGACACCAACCTCCATTCCCCCTCTCCTGTTTTTCTTACACAGAAGTAAGACAAAAGAGTGAGTAAGGAAACAAAATTATTATTGAATGAAAAGAATGTTTGTGATGATAATGATGACGGATTCAACAATACCAAACACAATACTCACTGTACGGGGACTAGACACCACGAACACAAACACATAATATCTACGCCTACTACTTAGCCACCGGCGTTCTCTTCTATCCAACCTGCAGTTTCCAGAGGACCGATAAGCGTCACAAGGCTCACGACGCCACAGACGATGACAGCAATGTCCACAAGCGCCGAAACAATGGCACGCAGATCCTTAAGACAACGGCACGACAGAAAAACAAACCGTCCCAAAACAATGTCCCATCGCAGAGCCCGAAGACACAGCACAAACAAAAACCCTGAAGAACTCAAACCACAACATTGACAGCCTAGCACAAATCCAGAACAGAACAGACACCGACACAAGGAACTAAGCGTGGATAAAACAGTCTCGCACCACAAGAAAACCCGGCCAGCCTCACTCGTCAGAAGCACACGACGACGACTCGACGCAGGACGCGAAGAGGACCCGTTGCACGATGCTCAAAATCAAACTATGTGTGCTACAGCCGAGACGTTACAACTTGATGTAAATCCACGAATACAGCAGGAAAACAGGCTTCTACTCTGTGTCAGCGTAGTGATGTCGTAGACTAAACTCACATACAATCGTATGGCTTCAACAAAAGCAAATCCATTAAAAAAATGAAATGACGCGAAAAAACTCTGTGGCTAATGTATTTTTTTGCTTGGGTTTGACATCCGTCGGTTTAAGATACTTCGTAGACCGTGAGAATAAAGAAGATGAAGAGGATGATCAATCAGGAAAATACATACATCATAATAGTAGCAAATGCAAAAGGCAAAAGCTAAAGCCCAAACATCCTGCGATGTCCCAAAAGAATATTTGTAACAGCGTTGAAAACAACGTCTTGCTCCCAGAAACTATTATGGAGGACTGTCACGTATCACTACGTAGTGTTATTTCATCCCCCCTCCCCCCCCGTTAACCTAACGACTATAACAGAGACTTTAGCGGGGCATGGCGGTCTATAAAACAATAAAGTAGCATTATTTGAAATAGTCAACATTATATTTGATATGATGGTAAGAACATGGCATTGCGTCCCGGAGAGAAAATAGATACGACTTATTTTGTAGCGCGGAGAGGGCACAGACAAACTAACCAAGTTACGTAATATTCTGAAACAAAATGACGTCTTCAAAACATGCACGTCATAAGTTTGTGACAGTCTGTCTGTCTGTCTCTGTCTGTCCAACTAGCTAACGATCTGGCTAGCTATCCAGGATGATCCTACAGACTCTTTCTTTTCAGACACAGTTTTGGATATCAACAATCACATCAACAAGCCTCACCTCCATTTTCTTCTTTCTGGTGGGGGTTCCAGGCAAACATCCTCAGTGCCGCTGTGTTCTACAGACAGGGGCTGAGGGAGAGGGTCAACTTCTGTGTCTTCTGTCTGGCCGTTGTGGACCTTGTGGTCATCTCCGTCAATTTCCTTGTACTGGCAGAGGTCAACTACCGCTTCTTTGTCGGCTCATCCAATGTCATCATCAGATATTTTTTGGGTCAGATTCCCCCATGTCTGTCTGTCTGTCTGTCTGTCTGTCTGTCCATCCGTCTATCTGTTTCTCTCTGTCTGTCTGTCTGTTAGCATATGTGAGTGCATGTGTGAGCACGTGCATCCGAGTGTGTGTGTGTGTGTGTGTGTGTGTGTGTGTGTGTGTGTGTGTGTGTGTGTGTGTGTGTGTGCGTGCGCGCGCGCGCGCGTGTGTGTGTGTGTGTGTGTGTGTGTGTGCGCGCGCGTGTGTGTGTGTGTGTGTGCGTGCGTGCGTGTGTGTGTGTGTGTCAAAATTTGACTGTACATGTCATCAGGAAGTATAAGCATAACTCATTTGAATTGGCAGAATGATAAGTATGATCTCGACACCCACAGCCATTTTCACTTTGGAAATGTCACCAAATCATAATGACCGTCAACCTATAACATTTTCAACAAAATTTTTCCAATGAAAATTTTCTTTGAAATTTTGACCACTAACAATTGCTTTGGACACTGATGAAAGACAAGTTCAATGACATGTACAAACATTTGACATGTATCAAAAAAGTGACCTAAAAGTCTGACATTTAATGCTGTTCTCTTATGACTAAAATTATACGAGTTTACGGTCAAAGATGCAGGTGAAGCAGCATGAAAGGTGTAATTAAAAAAGATTGTTTTGCTTTAACGATGACAGAATCCTCAAAACCCAATGCATTCTTTTATTATCGCCAAGTCGTCAAAAGTAACACTTTTCTTTGGGAAATTCGAGTTTTGTGCAACCAACACATAAAGCATCATGTTTGTTAGGTCAGAGTATTACGTGACATGAGTGTAAACCTACTTATGGCGAACATTTTTTTTTAAATAGAAAGATAAAAAGTTGCTGAAAAACTAAAAACATTATGCAAACAGTATAAAATGTAGGGGACAGTCTTTGAGCCTATGCTTGAGGATCCTTTAAGGATGCAAGGGAGATAAAAAATATGGAACAGTCTGAGTGGTCAGCTCTGCTGTTCAATACCCCAAGCATTATCAGCGGTTAAGAATTGTATAGAACAACCTTTACTTGGATCTCCTAAGAGATGCAATCGCCCACTGATTGACCAGACACTATAATGCTGAACAATTAAGTAGTGGGGGAAAACAAGTGTAGGTTAACAATTCTTCCAACATTATAGTAATGACTTGGCAAAGATTTGATTTTTTTTTTAATTGAAGAAAAGTTATGTTATAAAAATGAAAACCCTCACTAGCTGCATGAGGGAACCATCGCAATCCCTCTGGAAAGCAGATCTATATGTATCGCCTGCTCCTAGGCCTTTCGTCTGCTGGATCGGAACTCATCAGGGAGACAAGGCTCATGGCGAACATTTTTAAATGAGTAAAAATTCTGGTATAAACTGTTTATCTAAAGAGCACACGGGCAGCCCAGTGCGTAACCGGCAGTAACTGTGGCGTTGACAGAAGTCAAGATGATGAAAAAATACGACAGCGCACCAACGAAATAGCTGGTCACTATATTCTTTAACATAAGAATTTAGTATTTCGTCTGCTACTGCCAGTTCTAACTGCCACGTGGAAGTTCTGCGCTTGTCAAATATTGCTCTTTGATTTGTCTTCTACATGCCACTCTCCTTCCTCGTCAGCTCTGTGGCCTTCATTCTGCTGTTGCATGTATCATTACCTGTGAGTCAAACTGGCAAATTTCTGTCTTTTTTGTTGTTGTCCCCTCTTTATTTTCCAATTTTGTACTGTTGGATGCTGTAGAGAGTTAATGAGTGATCTTTTCTTTCTTCTTTCCTGCACTAACCTTTTGATCTGACAAATGCAAATGGACCACTCCCGCACAAACGGACTCAACTTGATCTTGAAATGTAATCTATATCCATCCCCCCCCCCCCCCCCACGCCCCCCAGATTCAACAAAGATAAACAGTGCTTTCATGACTTCTCAATAGATTCTCTACAAAGGAAGACACAACAGACTGGATTAATCCGGAAGTCGTCATAATGATGGGCTGTAGAATTTCTCCAACAGGACTCGTGCTGGCAATGGTGGCCGTGTTGAAGACAGCTAAGAGCAGTACGAGTCTAGCACAGGCCTCGTAAATGGGTACCACTCTCTACCCCACCCCCATCTTTCTAAAAGCCATTATGGATGACACAACAGTCCATTCCACGAAGGAAGATGAAGCGCACAGTGTACTTTAGCAGTCAGCCATATATTTGCCCCCTACAGAATGAATTTGTGACTAAAGATTTTTCGAAGCCTGCAGAAAGTGAAAGCACCTAATTCATGGCGCCTGCAGTTTATGCCGATTCTACTGCTCCTTTGGCCTTTGCTAATCTAAGAAATTAAAAACAAACATAGTGGATTCGATGGAGGCCCAAACAACTAGTACACAAGGGCTGGCTTGGTGTGCCACCTGATTTCACGGCTGTGCTTCATTGTCGTCAAGCAAAGCTGAAGGTATCCCTCAGATTCTATGAGTGCAGAGTGTGAAAAGCAAAGCTATGAAAGATTTTTGTTGGCTTAGGAGACTAGTTTGTGAAACCATCCAGTTAAAGCTGAAAACTGACAGAAAAGTACTACATTTACGGAGAAATATGCCACTTTGGGTGGTCGTTTGAAAAAATCTGGCTTACAAGCCAAGGTCTTCACCACGAAGTTGCGTCTACATATGACTTCATGAGTCAGATCTCGGTTCCTGGGAAGAAGGGAAACAGCGTCTCCTTCAGCCTAGCATCCGTCTTCAGCTGACTTGGTTGACCATCAGGGCGTGCGAGAGGCAGGTTCGAATACAGCTGGCAATAAAATAATGCTGTAGCATACCCACATCCAGGAGTCCATTACTTGGAAGCAGCTTTGCCTCTCCAGGGAGCAAGACAGTAACGCCAGAAGCACTTACATGACAGGAGCTTCTCCGAAGACCCGTTGTGCGGCTCATTCTAGAGACGTTCTTCTTATTGACCCCTCTTATCATAAAAGCTTCAGCTTAGGGTTCTGTTGGTTCAAAACGAAAGAAAAGAACAACAAATATTTCTCATTCGTATCTCTCTCCAAAAATATATAATTTGAGTTCTGTATTCACAACATGCTGCCATTCCTTTTTTTTTTGTCATTGTTCTTTCAAAGATTTTGCTGCTGCATTGTACTGTCTCGTATGTAGTGCACTCGCCTTTTCACGCTCTTTTTTGTATCCTCTTTGTAACTACTACCTACAAAATTTCTTAGATATGGACCCCTTTAATTTAAACAAATATTCTTAGATATGGACCCTTTGATTTAAACAAAAATTCTCTGATATGGACCCCTTTAATTTAAACAAAAAATTCTTAGATATGGACCCCTTTAATTCAAACAGAAATTTTATTTATTTATTTTTTTTTTGCTGTCCCACCTCTGCGCCACCTCCGAGACAGTGCACCCATGCCGCTTATTCCGACACATCCGTCCACAGCCACAGTCCGGTCGGCCCTGCCGCAGCCCCGCCACCGGCAATGCAACAGGGAGCAGTCAATGTCAAGTCGTCAACAGGCAACTCACCAGAGGAGACACTGCACTGCTGGCGAGTCACTACGCTGGAGTTCAGTGGCGCCTGTTCTGATATAACATACACAGGAAACCACCTACTAAGCTCCCTACTGATGACAATAATTGCTTAGTCGCGGAGCCGGCGTGAGTGAGCTCTCCCTCCGGAGGGCGCCACCACGTCCGTCCAACGACAGCCCCCATGGACTCGCCGATAACGGTGACCCTGACGGAACCAAACCAAGGCCACAGACGTGGAGAGGACATCGAAATTGAGGTCA
>JADBJO010031701.1:0-7500 GCA_016801955.1 Conus betulinus | reverse complement strand
CTGATTTCAACTGTGAGGAATCCCCACCCCCCCCCCCTCCCCCTGACAGTTCCAATCATTAGCGCTTATTCTGATTTTTGACAGCGTTGGGGTAGTTGGGGGGTGGGGGGTGGGCGGGGGTTGGTGGGGGAGGGTGGGGGTGAAGGGGGAATTTGATGGTTTAGAGTGAGGCGTCAGATTCTGAGGAATGAACACACACACACACACACACAACACACACACACACCACACACACACACACACACACACACACAAATGCGTGCGCGTGCGCGCACAACACACACACACACACAGAGAGACACACAGACACACAGACCCCCCCCCCCACACACACACACACACACACGCACACACGCACACACACACACACACACACAAACACACACACACACACACACACCCCACACACCACACACACACACACACACATACACATACACACACACATACAGAGGGCAGGGCGAGCGGAGAATTGTTGGGGGGGTGGGGGGGGGAGGGATAGGGGGTATAGTCAGACCGCGCCAGATTGAGGGAAGGAACAAGTAGAGAGGAAGAGAAAAAGAAAGGCACAGAGCAGGGGGTTAAAGGACCTGTAGCACCAGGCCCCACGCACGACTTTTTGTAGGCTCGGACCTCCAGTTGTATATTGTCTCCTCCCCACCCCTCCCCCCACCCCACCCCTCCCCCCTCCCGACACCTCACGACACCTACCCCCCCCACCCCCCCCGCACTCTTGCCGCCTGACCCCCCCCCCCCCTCCCCTGTTCATTCTCATCTACCTCATATTCTCCACACTTGCGCTCTGTCTCGCCCCCCCACCCTCCCGCCCCCCGCCCCGGCTCCCAGCGACCATCCACCCACCCACCCCCACACACACACACACACTCCCCCGCCTAGTTTGTACAGAGACGAGGAGAGCAAGGTTCGTCATAAACCACGAACAGCGTTGATGGCGTTTTTTATGGCTCTTCCTTTTCACTGCCAAGAATGTGAAGGAGAAACGGCGGGGGGGGGGGGGGGGGGGGGGGGGGGGGGGGGGGGGGGTGGGGGGGGAGGGGGGGAGGAAGAGGAGAGGAAGAGGTGGGGGGAGGGGGGGGGGCTTTGGAAGGAGTGATGAAAGGGCAGTGCTGGGAACAAGCAGAGGAATGTGTACTGTCTCTCTGTGTGTCTCTTTCTCTCTCTGTTCTGTCTCTGTCTCCGTCTGTCTGTCTGTCTCTTCTATTCTCTCTCTCTCTTTGTATTGTATATATGAGGGGGGTGGCGGTTGGAGGGAGTGGAGGGGGTGGGGGTGGAGGGCATGAAATGAGATATATTGAAAAGGATTTGAATCATGGATGCTGCAGACATTTTCTTCTCGTCACATCAGTTCCACCCATTGCTCCCGCTTCTCCCTCTCCCCTCCTACCTCCATCCTCCTTCCTCTTTCGTGTGAGACTATTATTGCAGGGCATCTTCGTTCCTATGGGGGCGATTTGCCTCTCTGTCTTTGGGTCGTCGAATGGAGTAGTTCAGAACCCGCTTTTTGATGACCTCACACACACACACACACACACACACACACACACACGCACGCACGCATGCACGCAGCACACGCACGCGCGCGCGCGCAGGCTCACACACGCATACACACTCACACACACACACACACACACACACACACACACACACACACACACACACCACACACACACACACACACACACACACACACACACACACACACACACACACACACACGCACGCACGCACACACGGCTATACATCATAGTTGATGGAACATGTAGGCGTGGTATACGTCGATGACCTCCACCAAACTGCGCACTTTCACCCATGATATAATCGTATTATAATTCTCTCTGCAAGGCACCCCCCCACGTAGGTCGCGCGACACACCGGGTTTTCTATATCATAATTACGTTTAATTAATCTGCCATTGTTCCTGTGGGTTATCGACCTTGAACCTGACACCCGTGACAGACACTTCCGACCACGTCCTCGTGACGCCGTGCCATCGTCCGTGCCACAGCACGCTCACCTCGTCCCTCCCCCACCCCCCCTGCCCGCTATCCCACCCCACCCCACCCCCGCCCAGTCCCCCCACGTCAACTACCCCCCATCCCCAATAATTCACAGATTTTTTCTTTTTCGTTTTTTTTTTTTTTTTTTTTTTTTTTTTTTTGGGGGGGGGGGGGGGGGGTGCTCCTGAAATGGTTTTTTGAATAATTTCTTACAGTTCTAAAAAAAAAAAAAAAAGAAAAAAAAAAAAAAAGAACAAAACAAAACCAAACTTTTCAGCGGGATGGGAAGTGTGGTCGAGTTCCTTGGATTTCACTTGTTCTTATAGTACCGGTGCGAAATGGCGCGGAACATGTGCTTGCAATGACGACATTACTTGCAGAACTAGCAGAGCACCCTACAGCGGCAGCGGCAGCGGCAGTGCCATTGGGAAAAGGAGAGAGCGGCCAGGGTGGCGGTACTTTCACAAGCACCGACACCAGGAGACATTATATGGGGGCAGGAAATGGCTCAGCTGGTAGAGCGCCGGCTCGTAGTAGTCTTGGTGATCCTCGGGTTGCGGGGTCGTTTTGGTACAGGGGGATTTTCCCTCGGAGTTAACATTGGTTCTGATTCCATTTCCCATACAGTCCTTCGAATGAGACTGTAAACCGAGGTTCCGTGTGTTAGAACGCGCGTGTAACATCTTGCACACAGGTAAAATCCCATCGCCAACTTTTCGGAAGAGAAGGCCAGTTTGGTCGTTGGTATGGATGATACGTTACACATAAAACGCACGCTGCGTAAGAAATGGAAAGAATGAAGGAAGTAAAGGAAATTGAGTGGAACTAATATGAACAATATTGACTGGATGACACGGGAAAACGACTGAATGAAGCGCCAGCTGGCAGCTCTTCAGTCGGCACTACCCAGGTAGGCAGCCCCGTTGTGTGAATGAGTGTGGATTGTAAAGCGCTTAGAGTTTGGTCTCTAGCCGAGAACAGGCGCTATATAGGTATTCATTATAATGTAATAATAGCAAAAGATGGGAATGGGCATGGAGGGAACAAAATGAAATGTCAAGTATTTTATACAGATAGGTAGATAATGGATAGGAGAGACGGACAGACAGGTAGATGTATTTATGGTGCGGTTGCTTTCTATATTGTACATGTCGATCAAGAATAGCTATACAGGAGGAGACATTCGTCATTATCCGAAGCGTCTTCGTCGCCCGTCGTCGTCGTCATTAGCATTATCATCATCATTCATCGTTTTTTTTTTTTTTCTTTTCGCTTTGTGCATAGAATACGTTGTAATTAACTTAGAAGGCTGTAACCTTAAAGTAGAATGTCAAAGCATTTGTTTGAGAAAGTCGATGGAAGTGAAATGGTCGAGAATATCATTGAATATTCATGTCTTGGACACGTACGCACACACACGCGCGCGTGCGCACGCCCCCCCCCCCCCCCCCACCCAGACACACACACGTGCGCGCGCGCGCACTCACATGCACACGCACGCACGCGCGCACGCACGCACGCACACACACACACACACACACTGACCACGCACACGCACACACACAGACACACCACACACACACACACACACACACACACACACACACACACACACACACACACACACACACACGCTCACACACACACACCACACACACACACACACACACAACACACACCACACACACACACACACGCTGACACACACTCACACACCACACACACACGCTGACACACACACACACACACACACACACACACACACACACACACACACCACACACACACACACACCACACGCTGACACACACTCACACACACACACACACACACACACACACACACACCACACACACACACACACACACACACACGCTGACACACACTCACTCACACACACACACACACACACATACACACACACACCACACACACACACACACACACACACACACACACACACACACACACACGCACCACACACAGCGAGAGCGGACCGGATGCCCCAGGCAGGCGTAACAAACGTCATGTCCGGCTAATGAAGTGTCAGCGGTGACCGAAGAGGGGGTGGGGGTGGGGGTGGTGGGGGGGGAGTATGGGAAGAACAACAGAATGACAGCAAAGGACGGCTTCCCCAATGAGCATGCCCGGCTTGCCACCTGTCAGCGGACTTTCCCGCCTCCCGGCTTCATTCACCTTGACCTTTCCGGGCCTCCCGCCTCGTCCCCGCCCATGTCATTCATCATGGGAATGGTGCAAACGGGAGACGATGACGACAACGACGACGACGACGACGACGATCAAAACGAAAAGAACGTCGCTGTATTCATCTGATGAGAGAAGCCAAGAGCAGACAGCCACAGGAAAAGAAGGAGCTTTTTTTAATAGTGTTTTTTTTCAGGCATGTCTCTTTTCAGTTCCTCTTACTGTCTGTTTTATGCAGTGTCCTCCGCTGAACCAGGGGGTGAAACAGTGTTGTAACATGGGGTCACTGTTTGCACGTGCGCTGTGCTGCTGTCACCGTAGTGTTTGTTTTATTACGCTCCAACTGGTGAGGAAATGCATCAGAATTGTGGAAAGTTCTTCTTTCTTTGAGTGTCCACCTTCATCGAGTTGAGGATTCTGACACTTTTGTGTGTATGCCCATTTTTTTTATCCCGCCATTAAGGCAGCCATACTCCAACTTCGGGAAGGTGCATGCTGTGTGTAACGTGTCATCCATACCAACGGCCAAACTGGCCTTCTCTTCCGAAAGTTGGTGATGGGATTTGACGTGTGTGCAAGGTGTTGTACATGCGTTCACACACGGAACCTCGGTTTATAGTCTCATTCCAAGGACTGCATGGAGAATGGAGTCAGAACCAATGTTAACTCAGAGGGAAAAATCCCCCCTGTACCGAAATTCGAACCTGTCACCTCAGGATCATGAGTCCGGCGCTCTACCAATTAAGCTATTCC
Source organism: Conus betulinus (assembly GCA_016801955.1). Lineage (NCBI taxonomy): Eukaryota > Metazoa > Mollusca > Gastropoda > Neogastropoda > Conidae > Conus > Conus betulinus. Next base: position 2,524 of record JADBJO010031701.1, on the reverse strand, counting down.
AGCCCCCCAAAGTTCGAAGGTGTTATGCTAAGGTCTGAACATCAGTCTTATTGACTGACAGAGAAGCTTGATTCACGTGCACAACTTTTAAGATCTGAAGTGCCTTTACTGTCAAATAGTTCTTCGCATTGTAGAGTTAACTCCCTTTTATTAGTATTTTTTTGTTCTCTCATCCGGATTGCTGTGAGTTGATGATGGTCTCTGACTTCTTATCAGCGGCATATACGCATATCACAGTTTCTGAATTCCAGCGGGGTTTTTGGAGAGACTGGAATACATATACATGCAAGACGAAGACAAGAATGATTCCAGCACTTACCATATCTTGATGGTCATTCACGAGTTACTCCTCTTATTGGTCGATCCGCCAATAACCAGTTCGCTGCCATGACACACAGGGACTCGCTTGGCCGGAGTACTAACAACACTGGCTGTCGGACCTTGCCCAGTAGGAACACACTAACCTCTTCGCTGGTCATCTGAATCTGTTGTCGTCCTGGTGGCCCGATGATCGTAGTTTCAGATTGTCAGGAGAGGCATTTGGTCCATATTTTGTAAGGTGTCGTGTGATTGCACCTCAAAATAGCACTGTAAATATCATGTTCAGAGGAAAGACTGGTAAATTATATAAAGGAGAGGTTCCTCTTGATTGAAAAAAAATCATTCTGTCACCAATACATTCTACAGCTAGCACCATCTAGCAGGCGTTCTCAAGAGTTGAGCAGAACCTCTAGGCAAGCGTAAAACCAGCAAAACACAACCGGTGCTTTAAACAACGATATATTCTGCTGTTTAAGTCCGGGTTTATCGGAGTGGAAAAGAGTGAGGAAATCAATTTGATATAAACCGTTTTTCGTTTTGAGAGAAGCATTTCACACACACACACACACACACGCACGCACGCACGCACGCACGCACGCACGCACACGAAACTGAACTCGCAGAATAGACTTTAGGTATACCCGATTGTGATGTAATCCGTTTCGATCGTATGCGGTTAAAAAAAAAGATTTGTTGGAAAACAGTGCTATATGATACAGTTCAAATGCTGAACATGCTCAGAAAAAGGCTCGCTGAAAAAAACAACGATCACATTAATATCAACAGGTCAGTGAAATCAGTAGACCCCAGGTGAATTCCGTCGGCTATTTCTACCAGTCACAAGGGAGTTTACACAATTCGCCAAATCACATACCGGGAATTTTTTTAATATAACTTTTTAAAAATGAAAGAGATAATAATAAAGAAATAAATATAAAAAAACCCGGAATCTAAGCGGTCTGCCATCTGTCTAAGTTAGCTCTTTTTTCCGTTCAAAATCCACAAATTCTTCTTTGGCTGCGAACAAGACAATACTAATATTTTCTTCCCCACGCGCCCGAAAACTAGAAACACCATCTGATTGGTAGCTACAGCCATTGGTGTTTTCATTCTAGCGAAAAGCCAAGCCGAATCAGCCTCAGTCTCGCCTTGAGCTTTGAGGCCAATACCAGAAAACTGGGCCTGTGATCATTATCGTCGGGGGGGGGGGGGGGGGGGGGGGGGGGGGGGGGGGGTGGGGGGGGGGGGGGGGGGAAGGGGACATATTTTTTGGCCCTCATTTTCCATAAAACTGCGTGTTAGCTGTCCAAGTCGCATGCATGTGTGACGGATCTTTTTGGTTGACAGAGTTCACTCCCTCTTTCCCATTGGCATGCGGTAGGTCGGTAGGTAGGCCTACTATCCCTCCCTGCGGGTTGGTTGGCAGCTGGCCACTCTGTCCGTTTTGTTGTTTGTCTGTCTGTCGCTGTGTATGTTGTAACGTCTTTCCGGGGAGAGAGAGAGAGAGAGAGAGAGAGAGAGAGAGAGAGAGAGAGAGAGAGAGAGAGTGTGTGTGTGTGTGTGATAAAGACAGAGAGAGAGAGAGTACATACGTGCGTGCGTCTCTCTCTCTCTCTCGTCTGTCTGTCTGTCTGTCTGTCTGTCTCTGTTTCTCTCTGTCTCTGTCTCTCTGTCTCTCTCATTTTCGATTTCTTATACTATCTGGCCCTTCTTCAACTCTGTACTTCTGCTTCTCTGTGCACGCATGGATGTTTGCACTTGTTTGGTGTTTGGCGTGGGGAGGGATAAGAGGGACGAGGGGGAGGGGAGAGAGAGGCGGGGCTGTGGCGAGAGAGAAGGGGCGTGGCGGTGGTCAACGTGGGCATACGTCTGTGTGTGTGTGTGTGTGTGTGTGTGTGTGTGTGTGTGTGTTGTGTGGTGTGTGTGCGCGCCTGGCGCATTCATGTGTGCGTGTGGTATGTGTGTGGGGAAAATAGTGAAGATGGGAAAGAGAGAGAGAGAGAGAGAGAGAGAGAGAGAGAGAGAGAGAGAGACAGAGACAGAGACAGAGAGACAGAGAGAGACAGAGGGGAGAGAGGGAGGGAGAGAGGGAGAGAGAGAAAGGAGTCGAAGCGAAAAGGGAATGGTGGTGGGGGGAGGGGGGGGGGGGGGGGATCTGTCAGACCCAGTCCTATGATTAGTCATTCACATCTGCAGTTCAAGC
>JADBJO010031700.1:0-16473 GCA_016801955.1 Conus betulinus | reverse complement strand
TAATTTTTCTGTGTTGGATCATGCCATTACCCTGCATTCCGATTCCCGCCTATCCATTCTAGAGAGTTGACAGCAATGCCATAGTGTGCCAGACGAGACAGTCACGTTTTTCGCGCATGTAACCTTTCGCCTCGTCTACCTTTTTCTGTCTTCCCCAGTTCCACAACTCTCAGTCACCTGGGCCTGTGTCCCCTCCCTACTCATTCTCGCTTCACCCAAGCAGTATTTGTAGTGCAATCTTATCCTAAAATCTTTCATCTCTGTCCATGTTTTCAATTATCCATCAGCTGTAAAACCGGCGCAGCGTTTGTGTCGACACTTTGCGGATGTGGTAAAGTGTACATGGACTAGTAGTCTGCACGAAGGGACACCTTCTTGATGAATTCAAACGGATTGTGACGGGTGTCCCGACGCTCCCCCTCGTTATTAGATATGATTATCATATGCAGGTATGCAGGAGGGTATAGACAGAAGCATTTACACTTTCACAACCAAAATGCGCTCTCGCATAGGCACACAGCACTCTGTCACCCGCATCGGACCCGCACAAAGGTGACGGCAAACCAATGACCATTTCATAGAACATAATCAAATTTTATTTTAAAGTGACTCCGAGCCCACATCCGTCACTACACAACGCCACTATCTGTATCATACAAAAAATGCAAACATCATACAGATAATCGCATCACCCCTCTTCTTTAGTTACTCTTACTTAACCAGGAAAACAGTCAAGATTTTCACTATTCTGGTTGCACACTCCATAAACTTAAGAACAATAAACTTCATAACTTGCCAGCTTCCTTGGTTGACCGTCAGTCAGTCTTCTCACCACTCTGTGCGACTACGATCGCTGAAGCTGCCACACTGTTGTTCTTCCGACTGGCCAAATCCCAGTTGGGGGACACTGGCAACGTAGTTCGAGTCGCACCCTCAGACCGATCTCCCAGACTCCACTGCGCTTTCGCCCTCTCCACTGGAAGGGCTCCTGTCGTTCCCTCTCCCACAGTCTTCTCTTGCTTACAAACACCTCACCGTTGTCTGGCAGCGCTCTGCTTAGACCCCAACAGGCTGACCACGTCTTGCTGTCTACCATTCCCACACACGGAGACAATACTCTAACGTTCTCGGCTCCGAGCTACAGCAACTCCACTGTCTTACATCCCCACCCAAGAGACAATTCTCTACTGTTGTCGGTTTCAAGTCGACAGCAAACCTCTGCTTCTCGCTGTATTTTCTTGAGCCCTCAGCAGACGGATGAGTTTTACTTTCCTTAGTGATCACATATTTCCTGGTTTTCCGAGCATCTTTTAGTCCATTCCCAACACAGAGAACCCGAATTAACTGGTCAAACCCAGTGAAATCACTGGCCACACACACATCCAACAACGATGGGCACCAATAACTCCCCAGTTATTTTTATTCCACCAATGGAATCACTAGTCACCTACGCATGCACACACCACAACTACTAGCACAAAGAAAGACTTGGGTACAAAGTGTTACCATGCAGTAACCTCCAATTTCAAACCCATGTTCGATTCCCCAAAGCTACCCATTGTACTAACAGCCTGGACTTCTCCACAAGCCAGGACTGATGCTTCAAGTATTTTACAACACTCCATAGGACAAGAACGGCTGAAGGGTGACTGTGCCGTAACCTGCAGGCCGACGGTCACCGAACCGTGACTGTCGCCTCCACGATCGCCTCCGCCCGTCAGGCCCCTTCCCTAGAACCCAGTGAATAGCCATTGGTGGGGTGGACACCCCTCCCTCACCCAGGACAGGCCAGGTCGGCATGTACTTGTTACTGTTCCCCTGGACATGCGAACCACTTCCCAGTAACTCTCCCTCCTTCAGTATACGACTCGGGGTCATTCGCCTCTGATGATGCCCCCCCCCTGAGTTCGCACACTTGAAGAAACCCAAGGAAACAGCAAACTACCCGTTAATTTGTCTAAATAGTTGAGAGACATTCTGCCGACTCATGACACTGCGACTGAGGTGTAACTGGAAATTTACTACGTGTTGTTGCACGGGAAATAAAGTATGTGCCGTTGCAGGGACTATGGTTATCGGCCATAGTTCTTTCCACACTGCTCTAGGCTGTGAAGCAGGGACAGTTTACCAGCGTCACGCCAGGAAATTGACACCATTTTCCACACCACCTGCCTCAGAGACTCGTGGGCATTAAGTTGGCAAGACAAGATTCCGGATACTGAAGTCCTCACTTGTGCTGGCCTGCCTAGCATCTTCACCATCTGATGCAGTCATGCCCAGGACAGAGATGGGTGGCGATCAGCTGTCCGCAAAGGTGCAGAGACCTGTGAAAGCAACAGAACTGCTGCAGCTGAGCAGCGCAGGATGATCAGGAAGACCAGTGTCAACAGATCTCCAGCTGCTGCCACCATCCCCTGTCCGTACTGTGATAGATCTTTCCAAAATTACATGGATTTCAATCGGAAAAAGATAAAATCATAGACTTGAGGGGTTGTTCACTATTTTCTCTTTGTTTGTTTGTCTCTTTCATTTATGTACTCTAACATACATATGTCGGGTTAGGTGGATCACCGAATTGTGGTACACTCCCCGCGAGTGGGGCTTGTCAAGATCTGGTCATCCTGTCAGATCTTCCATGCTTTGGGGTAAGCATGCCGGTGTGTGTGTGTGTGTGTGTGTGTGTGTGTGTGTTGTGTGTGGGTGTGTGTGTGGTGTGTGGTGTGTACCACACATAGTTGGTTTTCCCGTGCAACACACATAGTTTGTTTCCCCGTGCAAACACATAGTTTGTTTGTCTGGCAACACGCATAGTTTGTTCCCCGTGTCAGAGACACACACGCTCGCACGCACGCACACAAACACACACACACACACACACAACACACACCACACACACACACAACACACCACACACAACACACACAACACAAACATACACACACCACACACACACACACACACATACACAACATACGCGCGCACCGCGTATAAAAGCTAATGAGAGGAGAGAGAGAGAGAGAGAGAGAGAGAGAGAGAAGAGAGAGAGAGAGAATTATCGAGCTTCCAGAACATGCTGCAAATGCAACGGTCTATGAACACTCCAAACAAATTCCTCTCACGTGTGTAATTCTTGTAAATATATCAAAACCTTGTAAATATGTGCGTACGATTATACATCCTTGAATTAAATCACAGCTAGAGAATATTGTGAATAAAAAAGCCGAACCCAACAAACACATCCACTAACGAAGTGTGGAATAGAGCAGGAGAGGTTCTAAAGGTTAAAGTGTGTATGTTGGGGAAAGCTGGGGGAGGGGCGAAATGAAAAGAAAATGTGCGTGTGCACGTGAGCGCGGTGCGCACAGTGTGTGTGTGTGTGTGTGTGTGTGTGTGTGTGGGGCGTGCGTGCGTGTGTGGTGTGTGTGTTGTGTTCTGTGTGTTGTGTGTGTGCGTGCCTGCGTGTGTGTGTTGATTGGAAAACGGCCTGTAGTGTTCAGCGAAAGACCTGTGATGACAAATTTACCTCATCCCACCCTCCCTCTCCCCACTGTCTCCGTCCTTGCCCCCTCGCTCTCTCCTCCTCTCTCTCTCCCCTCTCTTACACACAACACGTACGCACACACACACACACACACACACACACCACACAACACGCACGCGCACACACACACACCACACAGAACAGGGGCTGACGCTCTCATGGAGGCCTAGAGGAAGGCTTTCAAGAAAACCTCCCAAAAAAAAATCCTCCCTGAGGCCTTCAACATCACCACAAAACATGAACAGTGGACGAATTAATCGTACTTCCCCTCTATAAAAAGGGCCACGTATAATCCTGATAACTATCGGGTATTTCATCTGCTGTGATGTAACAAGTAGATTTACCTGTTATTAATCACAGACCGCAGGAATGGGTGGAGGAAAAACAATCTCACAGAAGAATACCAGGCGGGTTTTAAACGTAATTCTCTACATCGATCACATGTTTACTTTAATGGCCTTTGGTTCAAAAAGGTAGTTTTGTCTTTAAATCGGTAGCTGTATGTTGCTTTAATTGATTTTGAGAAAGCCTTCGATTCTTCTATTAACAGAAGTAATTTTATAGCCTATTCTATTAAAAAAAAATGGGGTTCAAGGTAAAATGGCTTAGATTGCATAATGAGTATGTATCTATAGTGTGAGGCAGAGGTGTGGGGGAAAAAAATGACCTGATTATATCCTAATTACGAGTGGTGTTTAAGTCAAGGGGATGTGTGCAGCCCAATTCTGTTTTCTCTGTTCATCAATAAATTAACTTCTGACGTCGGTCGTTAATAATGGGAGGCATGGTGCACAGTTTGTTTACTCAGAAATTTTACCGTTATTCAGTCTACTTTTGGCAGATGATAGAGTACTAATTATCTGAGACTGTCATTGGCCTTCAACACATTCAATTACTTTCTCATCGATCCGCCACTTCGCTTCAGTTTACGGGTAAATATGTTGAAAGTATTATCGTTGTGTTTCAGGAAAAGGTGGATGTTTTAGGTTTGTGCGAGGGTCAGTGGACTTACATCCGAATCCGGATGTCAGTTGTTAACATATATGCCAACTATCTTGGAATTTATTTTTCAACTCCGGCTAAGTTTTTCTGCCGTTTGTAAAGATCTTGCAAGCAGAGCCAAGCATGCTTTGTTTAAGCTTATGCAGAGATTATCTAGTTATGAAATAAGTCCTTTCAGGTATTTCTCGGAATTAATTTGATTCTCACGGTCCAGCCTATTGTACAGTATGGTTCTGAATATGGGCTTAGAAATGCTGTCTCACTAGTGAAAAAGTCCATTTATTTGCCCTGAAAAAAATTCTCGGTGTGTCCTGCACGGACCCAAACGATTTAATCTATGGCGAAACAAAGAGGTATCCAATGTACTTAAATTCTGTGGTGAAATGTGTAGGCTACTGGTTAAAGGTTACTTGAGATTGAAGATACAAGATTGACTTAGAAAGCCTTTAGATGTATTTACTGGGACACACAGTCGAGTTTCATCCACTTAATGGATGCGTTCTCTGAGAGTGTTGCTCAAATTTCCTGACCAAACACTGCAGGTGCCTGTATCTCTCGGGCCTGGTGACGCCGGGGATATTATGAAAGGAAGCGTAGAGTACAGCCCTGTCATGTAGTCTCAGACCGAAATGGAAATCCGTAGCATCATCTTATCTCATCCTCATTCTCATCGATCAGCATAAAAAAAAAGTCTCAATTCTGTGGCCCTTCATGCCCTGCTCTCATGGTGACCTCAGTTTCGATGTCCTCTCTCCACGTCTGTGGCCTTGGTTTGGTTTCCGTCGGGGTCACCGGTATCGGCGAGTCCATGGGGGCTGTCGTTGGACGGACGTGGTGGCGCCCTCCGGAGGGAGAGCTCACTCACGCCGGCTCCGCGACTAAGCAATTATTGTCGTCAGTAGGGGCTTAGTAGGTGGTGTCCTGCGTATGTTAGATCAGAACAGGCGCCACTGAACACCACCGAAGTGACTCGGCAGCAGTGCAGTGTCTCCTCCGGTGGGTTGCCTCTTGACGACTTGACATTGACTGCTCCCTGTGGATTGCCGGTGCGGGGCTGCGGCGGGGCCGACCGGCTGTGGCTGCACACACACACACACATTACATCACACACACGAAGCGTGCGCATGCGCACACTCAACACCCACACGCGCGCGCACACACACAGTGACACGTACAAATGCGCACACAACCACAGTGCCCTAACACACACGCACACACACACACACACACACCACACAAGACACGCACACCACACACACACACACACTCACACACAACACACACAACGCACACACACACAGACCACACACACACTACGCGCGCACGCAGCGCGCGCAGCACCACACACACACACCACACACACACAACACACACACACACACACACACCAAACGCATACACACAGACAACCACACGCGCGCGCGCGGGCGCGCGCAAAGAACATGGCCAAACCCCATGCAACAAGGCCTTGGCCTGTCAGTGTGTTCACTAGCCCAACCGTACCACCATGAAATCTGTGTTATTGCTTCTTGTCAAAAAACACAAGGGGATTTCCCCTATTAGGTAACCCAGATAGAGCGTTCACCCCAATAAGACGGGCGTTTCCCCACCAAACCTTACCGCTCCCTACACGTGAGGTCCATTGATCGACTGAACGCGCTTCCTGCAAAGCGAACTTTATACATGTAACATTTGATGGAATTACACTTTTCCGACAGCAAGGCGGACTATGGGACTTAAGATTTCTTCAGAAGTGGGTGTGGAAATTGGCGACAGGATTATGTATACACTAGCAATTTTGTATGGAGCTTCTTAGTTTTTCATGGCCACGAATCAATTTTATTTTTGTTGGTGGGTTTGTCTGCGGATGTTTTCACTGACTGTGTTTCACATGTGACGCTGCTCAAAGGAGTGAAGTACAGACCAGTGCTTGACTGAGAGACTGACATTTCGCTGTGAACAAATTACTGAAAAAAAAAAACACAAAGACAGAAGTTCACAAAGAAATCACAGAGGCAAGAGAATACAACAAGGGGTTGTGGAGAGAGAGAGACCCAAGAGGGAGGTAAAACAACGTTTGGAAGGAATAGGGAGAATCACGGGGAACATGGCACTTCCGGACCCAAGTCACCATCGTCTGGCACCACTATTGTCATGGCCCTCACGCTGTGGCTGTCGTGGCGTCGGCAGCAGAGGGGCAAACGACAGCAGTTTTGTGCATGGATCCTCACTACCACGACCGGAACGATGAGAGCTGTGCGCCCTTGTTTTGAAACCTTGTGTTGCCATGACAACGACTGGAACTGAACATCCGAGTGCCCGAGTCAGGCCAAGGTGAGCAGCGGGTCATTTTGGTCAATGGCTTGCATGTCTCTGTCTGTCTGTCTGTGTGTTTGTGTATTGTGCGTGTGTGTGGTGTGTGTGTGTGTGTTGTGTGTGTGGTGTGTGGGTGTGTGTTGCGTGCGCGCGCCGCGTGCGTGCGTGCGTGCGCGCGTGCGCACGCGCGTGTATGTGTGTGTGTGTGTATGTGTGTGTGTGTGTGCGCGCAGATCGTGTGATGTACGTCGCTGTATGTGTGTGGTTTGTGTGTGTGATTGTGTCAATGTGTTTGTGTGTGTGTGTGGTGTGTGTTGTGTGTGTGTGTGTGTGTGTGTGTGTACGCGCGCGTTGTGTGTGTGTGCGTGTGGGTGGGTGGGTGGGTGACAGAGAGAGAGAGAGAGCGGTGTGTGTGTGTGTGTTGTGTGTGTGGTGTGTGTGTGTGTGTGTGTGTGTGTGTGTGTGTACGTGCCTGTGCTGGTGTGTGTGTGTGGTGTGGGTGTGTGTGTGTGTGTGTGGTTGTGTGTGTGTGAGATGAGAGAGAGAGAGAGAGAGATAGAGAGAGAGAGAGAGAGAGGAGAGAGAGAGAGAGAAACATGCAAATCTGCCATCAGGTTTTGGCGCAATACAACCGCTTCTAATTTTTTTGGGTATGTCTTATCGTATTTTGAGTCCAGATCGGTCCACCAGACGGGAGATCAAGATCAAGGCTTTGTTTCCTTCTTGAGAAGCTATGCCGCATTTGGTACATCACGTGGCAATTCCTTTTTCTAAGTATGGAGGAGAGGTGAGGGGGTTAGGCTTTTGAAGGGGACTTTTTATTTTTATGATGATCTCCCCACATATTAACCTTCAAGATCTGGAAATGTTTTGGTGTCACTTCTTCAGACTAGAAGAGGCTATCATAATATCATTATGGTTGTTATCATTATTATTGTTTGTGGTTTATTGTTGATGTTGTTTGTAGTAGTAGTAGTAGTAGTAGTAGTAGTAAGTATAGTAGTAGTAGTAGTATCATTATTATTCTAATTATTCTAATCATTGTTTTGATTATCAGTAGTAGTATTGTAGTATCATAATCATTATCGCTGCTGCTATGGTTTTTATGGCTTGGTATTATCGTATTCTGTCATTGTTATTTGTTTCTAAGTTTAACGTTTCTTCTTCATTAAGAGTTTTACACGTGTGGGTTGTTTTGAAGAAATTCGTTATTAATCTCTCTTGTCTCCGCGTGGTTCTGAAAACATTACGTTTTTTAAAACTGGAACATACCTAATAAACTTCAGTCATCCCCAGATGACCATGGGGCACACATCAGGCTTGAAAACCACACACACACCCACAACACACACACAACACCACACACACACACACACACACACACAGCACCGCACACGCACCACGCCCACACCCGCACACACACACACCCACCGCACACACACACACACACACACCGCGTGGGCTCGAGAAGAACGAGGCATACGAGTGCAGTGAGTGAGAAGATCGAGGGGAAGAGAGATGGAGGATCGAATGGGTGTGGAGTAGGGAGTGGGAGAAACACGGACTGTGCACCCACTTGCAGCTTTGCCAACGAACGGGGACGACACGCGACTAAAAAAAAAACATTACTCTGCGATGTATGGATTTGAAGACCTGAGATATGGAACCAGCCAAGTCTTCTTTGTCTAGCGAGTGGAGCTATTACAGGCCGCAACACGATGGTATCGAGCTTGTGTTTAAGATTATTTCAACTTAATCCTTCCCATATCGCGTACTTTGCTCGACCTTTAGGCCACTATGTTGGGGTAAGGCACAGCAAGACGTATGTGGGTATTGAACCCGCGGAATGGTCTCTCTCTCTCACACAACACAACACACACACACACACACAGATTGGCCTCACTCGCCAAGTCTCTCTTTTCTTTTACTTCTGGTCCCCTCACTTTGCACTTCCCCACCACCATTATCCCACCTCTCCCCTTTCACTGTGTCCCCATCCCCATTTCTCCCCCCCCCCCCCCCCCCCCCCCCCCCCCCCCTTGGCCTTGGGTGCCCCTCCTCCCTGTCTCGCCCCCCCCCCCCCCCCCCTCCTCACAATTCACCCTGCTCCCTCCTTCCCTTTCCCCTCACTGCTCCATTTCCCTTGGTGTGGAGAACACCACGGTATTATGGACTGTAGGGTGTCTCTATTGACGCCAGGAGCACAGACACGACCCGGCCGTGTCTCCCTGATGAGTTCCGTCCAGCGGACGAAAGCCTCGAGCAGGCAATACAAATATGCTTATGTCTGCCTTCGAAAGAGATTACGATGGTTCCCTCATGCAGCTGTTGAAGAGTTTTTCATTATCTAGAAATATGTTTCTTAAGTGTCATGTTCCCACTTTCTCCATCTTACAACAAGACCCAACTCTCTCTCTCTCGCTCCCTCTCTCTCTCTCTCTCTCTCTCTCTTTCTTAAGTCTAAATCTTTGCCAATTCATTTACTATGCAGACAGTTGAGGTTGTTGGCCTGCGCTTGTTTTTGTTTTTTCCCCCCCACTATTAGATTGTTCGTCTTTGTATTTGGCTGACTTTATTCCAAGTTTAAAAGCTGTGCCAGTCTTGAATAAACGTTACTCTGTTATTTTTTTTATGGGAGCAAAAGTTACCCTACTTGTTTAAAGATAAGAAGCCCTAAGGCGTGCGTACTAACTTTGCTCCAACGTTCGCTTCCCCCCTTTCTCATGCACCCGCCCCCTTTCTATTTGTCCCGCTTGTATTCCCCCCCCCCCCCCCCCCCCCCCCCTCTCTCTTCCCTCTAACAAAAAGTGTTTAGTTCTTTATGTGTCCATTATGCTAATGAGTCGCCGTCCCAAACTGGAGAAGATCAGACTGAAACTGTTGATTCAGTAGAACCAACAACATGAGTGCAGGCTGCAAAAGACAGACGGGACAGAGACTAGCTCGGTGGCCTGTATCAGTTTGTCTGTCATCACAGGCGAATTGAACAGAAAGGAGTGGCCGCTCTGCCAGCTGTACAGTAGGCTGCGCATCAAAAATTAATGCACCAAGGCCTTGCTATAGGTGTCGAGCATTGTTTTGATTGTTTTGAGAATTTCTTTTACTGTGTCTGAAGTTGATTCACCATCATTTTTTTTAATTTCATATGCCCATCAAGCTTTATGTAAGGCGTTTCCAAGTAGTCAGATTAAAATGAAAGGAATGGACTATTTGGGGGACGCCAGCCGACGCAAGAATAGGGTCATGGATAAGTGAGAAGGCCTGAAATGTGACGTCAGCTAAGGGAAGGTCATGTATTTGAAATTGTGAATGATGTCATTGGCGGAAATTTACAACTACAACGAAAAAAAAAAAAGAAAAAAAGAAAAAAGTGAAGTGAGTGATGGGGAGTTGTTCTTTTCACCAATTATCAGTGTAACATCAAATGCTGGCGCAAACTAATGCTAGGCCTCAAAACGTTTGCATGGATTGTATAGCAACTTACAGCAAATCCGAAGTGTGGCGTGTGGCCAGTATACTGGGCGGACTGAACAGAACAACGCCGTTACGGTGAAAGCAGCCCACCAAGAGCGACAGCTGCGCAGGTGATTTTTGCCACGGTGATCGCAGTTCGGCAGCGCTCCATCGCCGTCGCCCAACATCTCCAGGAGCCATCCCCCGGCGATACAGGCTAGACCCGCCGTCACCCATACGGCTGGAAGGATCGCTGCGCTGCCCGACACTGACCTCTCACATCAGTGTCCCTCAAAGGAGAGCTGCCACCTGTCCCTTGGTGTTCACCGCTATGCCACCTCACAGGGAACTGCGCAAGCAACGAAGGGATTGAGTTTTACGTCCTCACAGCATTCGCTTTTATTAAGGACAAGTTTGTCGCCACAGCAAGCTGCAGCTGGAGTCATTTGTCTTGGCAGACTTGTATGCTGGCAGGTCTGGTCGTGAGAGAGAGAGAGAGAGAGATAGAGAGAGAGAGGAGAGAGAGATAGAGAGAGAGAGCTGGCAAATCCACACACATCCCCCACCACCCACGTTGTCACGGTGGAGAAAGCAAAAAAACCACCCCTTGCCCTATCCAGGGACTGATAGAGGGTCGTGTTGACCTATTGTGCGCGGTGTTGTTTCTGTGTATAAGGCGCTGTGGTAACTAAACTGGGCAATACCCGCCCGACTAGGTAGTGTATGAAATACTCCTTCCCATTTCGATACTTACCTCCCCAAACACTCCGTACTCCCCATCCGCTTGATATTACCCGTACTTGATACTCTCCACCACTTTTTGCTGCCCTATAGCTCAGCTCCATAGTCCGCATATCCTATATTCCCCCTTCCCTGCTCGACATTCACCCCTGTTCGATACCCCCCCCCCCCCCCCCCCCCCCCCCCCCCCCCCCCCCCCCCCCCCCCCACCCCCCCCACACCACCCCAAAACCCCCCCACCCCTTCCACCGCTCACAGCAAGACAGCAAGAAAGAAGCTTTGCTCTGGGGTAGGAGAGTACGAAGGATATCTTTCCCATACCACAGCTAAAGGCCTCGCGTACACACACACACACACACACAACACATACACACGCACGCACGCACCCCACATCACACACACACACCATATAGATAGATAGATAGATAGATAGATAGATACACACACATGCCATAGGCACACACACCACACCACGACACATACAGATAGATAGATCGATAGATAGATACACACACATGCCATAGGCACACACACCACACACACACACCACACACACACACACATGCCATAGACAGAGGAAAAGAGTATTTACGGGGAGGGGGGTATCGAACAAGGGAAGTATGGAGCGGGGGATCAGTCGATAAGGGGGACATGTCGAGCTGACCCCCGTGGACAGTAAAGAAAAGGAAAACAATTGAACATGAAAAATACCAGCAACTCCGAAAGGTTTTACTTCTCAACTGATTGAAAGGCGAGACAATCACATACACACACCGCGCGCGCGCGCGCGCTCGTGGAATCAAATTACAATGACATTTTGGTTTATGTCGTAATTCATTTCGTCCCGTGGGCGGTCTCATTAGTCGCTTCACTTTTTTTGTTTTTTTTTTTTTTCTCCCATCTGCAGTCATTCCATCTTGAAAGTGTTAAGAGACTGTAAAATAGCATGCTCTTGTTCAGGTCGTTAACAAGCCTTATGTTCCCCTGTCGTTAGGACCGTTCTCACTGAAACGATCTGATCATGCAGATTAACCCTGAAGGTTAGTTTCGGTCATCGGTAAGAGAGATTCAGATGTATCAACCGCATAGTGCAGTAACAAATATGAGCAGATAAACATTTGGACAGTGTATCACAGAAGTTTCGGTCACTGGTAGAGAGATTCAAATTTAAGAACAGCATAGTGCAGTAATAAACATGGGCAGAGACAGTGCAACACCCGGTCGCGTAAGCATCTTACAGGACTACGTTTAAACTTCCTTCTTCTGTTGTTGCTGTTGTCGTTGCTGTTCCTACTTTTTTCTTTCTTGTTTGGGGGAGGAAGGGGGGGGGGGGAGGCAAAGAGTTTTGCATGCGTCTGTATCGTATGGGGACTGGTAAACCAGAGTGAATAGGAAGTGTCTCCAGCCCAGTTGTCCCCCTTGCATGATATATGTATAGCCACACTCTTCGCTAATTCGCAGATTGACTCAACAATATAGGTACCACTCGTGTGAGAGATGATGATGATGATGATGATGATGATGGTGATGATGATTGGGTAAGCGTGCTTTTTATGAGACTAAAATGTCTCAGTTTGAGAAAAAAAATGTGTATGCTTTCAAACTGTACTTTCGTAAATTTTATGTCAATGAACTAAAGTTTTCAGTTAATCCTTTCATTTCCATTCTGTTTAATAAAAAACCAGCTCCAGTGCGTTCTGTTTAAAAACTGTTTGATGGTTTCTGGGGCGAGACCAAAGCCACTCAAAGAGATACAGCATGAATATGCTACAAATTTATCATGATCCTCTTGCAGGTGATAGGTTCATTGGATCTTCGTGAAGAATACACCTTTCTTTCTCCTTCGTCATCTGTTCTCGGCTTCGTGTGAATCATAAAGTGCAATAAAAATGTATATTTATAACTTCATGTTCTGTTCTCAAGCAAATAATTGGATTGGAATCTCTCTCTCTCTCTCTCTCTCTCTCTCTCTCTCTCAAGAGTGTGTGAGGTGCGTGTACACGCACGCACGCACGCACGCACGTACACACACACGTGCGCGCGCGCGCCGCGCGCGCACACACACACACACAACACATACACACACACATACACACACACAACGCACGCATGCTTACAAGTTCTTGTTTTGTTCTCAAGCAAAATGATCGGAACCCCGTCCCCCCCCCCCCCCCTCTCTCTCTCTCTCTCTCTCTCTTTTCAAAAGGGGCCATGGCCTTACTGAATAAAAATCACCGTCACCTAAATCACCATCTCTCCTCCCACTCTCTTTCACTATCTTCTCTTCTCCCTCAAGCAACATGCTTAACTGGACCACACACACACACACACACGATAGATATCAAACAGAGAGAGAGAGAGAGAGGGTTCGAGAACACCACACACACACACACACACACACACACACAACACACACACACACACACATGGCGGCACACACACATGGCGGCACACACACACACACACACACACACACACACACACACACACACACAAACACACACACACACGATAGATATCAAAACAGAGAGACGAGAGAGAGAGGGTTCGAGAGAAAACACACACACACACACACACACACACACACACCACACACACACACACACACACACAGAGTACCACACACACACACACACACACACACACACACACACACACACACACACACACAGGGATTGATATCAGAGAGAAAGAGAGAGGAGGGTTCAAGAACATACAGAGAGAGGTATTTGAGAAAAGAGAGAGAGAGGGGGGGGGGGGGCGGAGAGCGAGAGAGGTTTGAGAACAGAGGGAAAGAGGGACAGCGAGAGGGTGGGGGGGGGAAAAAGAGGGAGAGTTAAGAACAGTGAGATACAGAGGGTGGGAGAGGCGACAGACAGACAGACAGACAAAGATAGACAGGGCGAGAGTGAGGGCGGAGATAGGAGTAGGATGGGTGGTAGGGAGGGTGGGACTGGATAAAGAGAGGGGGAAAGAGGGGGAAGTGATAAGGAGGCAGAGGTTGTTGAGGGGACGGGGGAGAGGGCGTGCCAGAAACATTTACAACGGCAAGAGGGCAAACATGGACAGAAAGTGTATAAGAGTCACACGCCACAAGCAACAAGCAACAGCTTACGTGGGGAGAGAGAGGACGGGAGGGGGGAAGGGGGGGATGGAAAGAGGGGAGGGGGGGGGGGGGGGGGAACTCGTGAAGGAACCGTACCGCGCGCATTTAGTCAGCACACGGTCATGACAACTTACGTGGGGGGGGGGGGGGTGGGGGTGGGGTGGGGGGGGGGTGGGGGGGGGGGGGGCTTGCGAATGAACCGAACGAGCCAATTGTATTCGTTGCAGCCATTTACCGCCAACCGCAGTCAGTCATCGGAGGAAGAGGAGCAGGTCGTCCTTTCTCGTCATGACAACATAGGTAGAGGGGTTTTTGTTGAGTGGATGGGGGGAGCATTACGTGATTAACTGGGATTAGTCATAGATATCCGGTGTGGAGTTTAGTCTATTTATTCCTTTTCCTCCTTTTTTTTTTTTAATACATTTGTGGCACTGACAAAGGCAACACCGAGTTGATACATAACGCAGGATCAGAGAGAGAGAGAGAGAGACAGACAGACAGAGGAGAGAGACAGAGAGGAGAGAGAGAGAGGAGAGAGAGAGAGACGGGGGGGGGGGGGGGGGGAAGAAAAGAGAGAGAGACAGACAGAAAAGAAAGGCGGGTAGGGGAGTCGGCAGCTGGTGTGTGTGTGTGTGTGTGTGTGTGTGTGTGGTTGTGTGTGTGTGTGTGTTACATTTTGTGTGTCACAGTGTGTGTCAAGGTGGCGTGTGCTCTGTGACAGTGTGTGTGTGTGGTGTGTGTGTGTGTGTGTGTGTGTGTTGTGTGTGTGTGACCAGTGTGTGCAAACAGTGTGTGTGTTGTGTGTGGTGTGTGTGGTGTGTGTGGTGTGTGTGGTGTGTGTGTGTGAACATGTGTGTGTGGCGTGCTGTGTACGTGTGTAGTGTGTGTGGGTGTCGTGTTACGCGCCGCGTGGGTGTGTGTTGTGTATGTGGGTGTGTGTGTACGCTGCCAGATATAGATATATATATATATCTATATATATATATGTATTAGATATACTACATATATATTATATATATATAATATGATGTGTGTGTGTGGTGTGTGGGTGTGTGTGTGTGTGTGTGGTGGTGTGTGTTGTGGGTGTGTGATTGTGAGTGTGATGTGTGTGTGTGTGTGTGAGTGCGAGCGTGCGGCGCACACGTGCTCGCAACGTGATTTACGTTTTATTGTTTCTGTAAATTTGGTTAATTTATCCAATCCTCGTTTCACAAGATTTTGTCAACACTTCAACAAATAAATCACGGTCTGATATCAATCCTCTGTGTGTGTGTGGTGTGTGTGTGTGGTGGGGTGTGTATGTGGGTGTGTGTGTGTGTGGGGTGTACTTGTGTGTGTGTGTGTGTGGTGTGGTGTGTGTGTGTGTGTGTGTGTGGTGTGTGTTGTACTCTGTGTGTGTGTGTGTGTGTGTGGTCTCGCAACCTCTCTCTCTCTTGTCTTTTGTTGATATCTAATCGTGTGTGGTGTGTGTGTTGTGCTGTGTGGTGTGTGTGTGTGTGTGTGTGTGTTGTGTGTGTGTGTGTGTCTCTCTCGCTCTCTCTCTCTCTCTCTCTTTGTTCACGATCTCTCTCTCTCTCTCTCTCTCTCTCTCTCTCTCTCTCTCTCTTTCCCGCTCTCTCTCTCTCTCTCTCTCTGTGTGTTTCTCGAAGTCTCTCTCGCTCTCTCTGGGCTCCCCCTCTCTCTGTTTCTCAATCCCCTTCCCCCCCCTCTCTCCTCTCTCTCTCTCCCTCTCTCCTCTCTCTCATCTCTCTCTCTCGCTGTCCTGAAACATTATTTTTATACTCACCTGCCCCCTTTGCCTTTTTCACCACGAGTGTTGGTTGTTTGTTGCTGTTTGTTGCTGCCTGTTTTACCTTGATATCATTATTCTAGATGGATCTGCATGGAATTACGCGAAGTTTTCTAATATGTTTTGCACTTAACTTATTTTCGGCTTTACCACATTTACCTTATTCCCGGTCTTCTACCTGTGTAGGAATACTATTGGATTGGAATGGCAATTTTTTTGGTTGTCAGGCGTGGTGTGTTATTTTATTTTGGTGCGGCCAACCAAGTCCCCTTTCGAGTGTACTCTTTTGTGTTGTAAACGTTTTTTCGTTTGTTTCTCTTGTCCTTCTGTGTTTTTTGTTTGTGATTTATCCCTTTCCTCCTTTCCATTCCATGTTGATAACTTTTGACGCAGGCCACTCCCCAATGACACATTTTTTGTTTTGTACAAAGTACGGTTATCAAGCCTGATCTTGTTGTACTCCACGACTTGATGATGTTGCGGCAAAATTGTGCTCGAATCAAATAGAATTTTGTTTAAACCATA
>JADBJO010031699.1:12500-16473 GCA_016801955.1 Conus betulinus | reverse complement strand
GGGCTTTATGATCATCTAACACAGACCAAAGACAAAAGCAACGAAAGTGTGCAGTCCAAGGAAGCGACTATCGCCAGGCGCCTCCTGTCCATTGCAGTGTCTGATTTTCTGTGCTGGTTTCCCGTTGGTCTGTGTGGGGTTCTGGCTGCCACTGGTGTCGCCATTCCAGGAGAGGCGAACGTTGGAATGGCTATTTTCGTGTTGCCACTCAATTCAGCACTCAACCCTTTCCTGTACACTTTGAACATAATTTTAGAGAAGCGGCGTAGAGCACGGGAATTGCGTTTTCAAAAGCAGCTAAGTCTTCACTTAAATGAGTAAACAAAATAAACGAAGCAATATGCATATGTTGAAACTCTGCGCCCAGGCAGCGTATTTCAGCCAACATGCTTTAACTGTATTTCGCTAAGAGCACGTTCATATCATTCTTTGTCGTCTTGTGTCTTTCTTTGCTGTTTCTTGTGGTGACACCTCAGTCCCACGTACACTACTACTTCTGACCACACGTTGAACTCACATCTATTGCAGATATTGCAACACCAAGCTGCTATGTAAATTGCTAGAATGGTGCTCAGTTACTTACCCTTGAAATGTATTTATACACTTTAACACACACACACACACACACACACACACACCACAACAGACAAGATAAAAAGATTTCCAAAATTTTCGGCTTTAATGCCTTCCTCAGTGGTGGTGAGTCAACTGGCCGGCGAGTCACACAACATTTATACATGCATAAAAAAGAAAGTGAATAAAATTCACTATCTTAAAACAAGAAGCTAAAAAGGATTTCACGTACAGGCAATCGTTCAAATGGAAGGGGAGCAAAGGGACGTTGTAGTATAAGGAAGAGGGGCTGAGTTACGTGTGTAAAAGCGTGCGCGCGTCACGCACATGTGGGAGTGTGGGCGTAAATGAGTGTGTGTTGGTGAGTGTGAGTGAGTGTGTGTGTGTGTGTGTGTGTGTGTGTGTGTGTGTGTGTGTGTGTGATAGGGGGGTAGGGGGGAGGTTCGGTGGGGGGGGGGGGGGGGGGTAAAAAGAGTCCAGTGGCGTAGAACAAGAACAGTTATTGTAGTGCGTTGAGTCCGAAAGGATGGAGAGTTTTCAATTTTCTTATCCAATTTTTTTTCCCTACAAATTCTGTGCGTGTGGCTGTCTGAAAAAAACTTGTTCTATCACCATGCACTTCATGTTGGCCAGAGTGTGGTTGGGGGCAGGTTGAAATGTTGCGTGACTAGAGTCCGATGTTGTTCTTGATGTGAGATCTATGCAGATAGAAACGTTTTCTGAGTGAATTTTTTGTTTCACCAATGTATTGAGAATTCTGACAGAGTTCGCAGAACATGCGATAAATGATGTCATTGGTTTGACGGTCAATATGGTGTCTTAGAGTAAATTTTTCTTTGGTCTGGTGGCTAATGAAACTGGTGGATTCCAAGGCGTGCTCTCTCTACAAATAATGCATTTGTTGGAATATTTGAAAAAAACCCATTAGGGTCTTTAGGATTTGATTTGATGGGGAGGGCTGGGGGCATAAGTAAGTCTTTAAGAGAATGGCTGTTTCTTTCTCCTAGGATGGGTGGGTGAGGTATGGCCTGTTTAAATTTGTCACTGGTAAAAACTGTCTGATATAATTCTTTAAACCATTGACGCAGAGGGGGGTTGCTAGGTTATGAGTGACAATAACGGGTGTTCTAGGGTTGGACAGCTTAGGTTTGTAAGTAAGAGTATCATGTCTGGGTGTCTTTTTTTCCCTTTTCAAGAGCAGTGCGTAGAGTTTGGGATTTGTAGCCTCTTAGTCTGAGAAATTCGAACATCTGCTCTGAGCGGTTACTGAAATCTTCTGGTTTAGAGCATATACGTCTTATTGTAAAAAAAAACTGACTGTAAGGTAAATTCCTTTTGCAGTGTGTGTGTGTGTGTGTGGATGGGGGGGGGGGGGGGGGGGGGGGGATCGCTAGACTTGTAGTGTAAATAAGCATGTGCATCAGTGGGTTTGGTGTAAAGATCTGTTTGGATAAAGCCATTCTCTAAGTATAATAATACGTCAAGGAAAGGAAGTTGCTCAACAGAGGTATTGTGAGTGAATTTAATGGTGGGATGAACTGTATTGATATACGTCAGGAATGTTTGTTGGCCAGTCTGAGTCCCTGTCCAGAGTAGCAGTATGTCGTCTATAAATCTTTTTTTCCAGAAGTGCTGAACAACAGGAACGGGCTGTTAGAAAGAAGCTCTGTTTCAAACCTCCCCATAAACAGATTGGCCACAGAGGGAGCCATGGGAGTTCCCATGGCTGTTCCTGAAATTTGGTGATATATATGGTTTTCAAAGATAAAGTAATTCTTTTTCCAAAACATGATTCATATATATATATATATATATATATATATATATATATATATATATATATATGTGTGTGTGTGTGTGTGTGTGTGTGTGTGTGTGTGTGTGTGTGTGTGTGTATACAGAGAGAGAGAGAGAGAGAGAGAGAGAGAGAGAGAGAGAGAGAGAGAGAGAGAGAGAGAGAGAGAGAGAAAGCAGATGTGTGTGTGTGTGTGTGTGTGTGTGTGTGTGTGTGTGTGTGTGTGTGTGTGTGTGTGTGAATGCACGTTCGAGTGATAGGTTTCACTGGTGCAGATCACCACCACCTGGTATTTTCCAATAGAAGAAATGTTCATCACGGAGTCTTTGGGCGCAGTTCACCAGTCCGCCTGTCAGACTGTAGCATCCTTGAAATGGGATGGGGAGACAGATCGTGTTTACTAAAGACCACTGTCTGTCTTGCCTTGTATCACATGAGACAGTATGTCTGTTTCTCAACTGGCTACAACAGTTTTAAAGTATACACCACTGCATAGTCACATCTCATTAAATTCTAAGCAAGACAGCCTACACTCTGTGACGTTTAGCACATAAGGGGATCATCAGCTACTTGGTCACTTATGCTGGTATCCTCCTTCGGCAAGCAAAGACTTCGTGAGAAAATACTAGCAACTATTCACCGGAATCGCGCGTCACACCTGCCTAGATGTGGGAACACACACACACACACAGTTCTTTTAAGAAAGGTTTCTACCCGGATGGTTGGACTGAATCGATTATTTGCCCCTTTATAAGAAAGGAAATGCCAATAATCCGGGAAATTATCGTGGTATAAGTTTGTGTGACACAAGTAGTAAAGTATATGGTATAATTATTAACCGTCGCTTACAGGACTGGTACACAGAAAATAATATTACTGGAGAATATCAGGCTGGGTTTAAAGCTGGTTACTCTACTATTGACCATTTATTTACACTGCTGGCATGCGTTCAAAAACAATTTTGTAATAATCGAAAACTTTATGTTGCCTTTATCGATTTTGAGAAATGTTTTGATACTATTAATAGAAACTTACTATGGCCTGTTTTGCTGAAAAATGGAATCAGAGGAAAACTTTTTCGTTGTATTAAAAGTATGTACACCAGTGTGAAGGCTCGTATTAGATGTGGTGCTACCTTTACTAACCAGTTATCTTGCTCGTCTGGAGTGAAGCAAGGAGATATATGCAGTCCAATTCTTTTCTCGTTATTTATAAATGAACTAGCTATAGAGGTAATCATCATAGCGGCAGACATGGTGTCAATTTTCTGTCCGATTCGCTTGAATTGTTCATCCTTTATTGGCTGATGATGTTGTTCTTCTTTCCGAGACTATTATTGGTCTGCAAACACAGTTAAATAGTTTACAGAGAGCATCCTCTTCACTTTGTTTAAAGGTGAATATGGATAAGAGTAATATTGTTGTTTTCAGAAAAGGTGGTTATCTGGGTGTGAGAGAGAGATGGATATATGATGGCAATAACATGCCTGTAGTTAATGCATATAAATATCTAGGAGTTTATTTTTCAACAAGATTAAGTTTTACTGCGGCATGTAGGGATATTGCTAGCAAGGCAAAAAGGGCACTTTTGAGTATAATGCAGAGA
>JADBJO010031699.1:7500-10000 GCA_016801955.1 Conus betulinus | reverse complement strand
CCTGTGCGTGTATGTGTGTGTGTGTGTGTGTGTGTGTGTGTGTGTGTGTGTGTGTGTGTGTGTGTGTGTGTGTGTGTGTGTGTGCGCGTGTGTGCGTACGTGTGTGTGCGCGCGTGCGTGCGTGCGTGCGTGCGTGTGTGTGTTACACACACACACACACACACACACACACACACACACACACACACACACACACACACACACACACACACACTCATACACGCACAGGGAACATCAGGGACGAGATTACCTGTACAGTTACCGAGCCCGGTGAAAGTCTTCTGTCTACGTATTTCTGTTGGATTGTTATAAGGCTGTCATTTTCATAGTTGCAAATGACTGGGGTTTTTTTTAGTATGATTAGTCATTATCCTGTTGGAATATTTTAGGTATTTCCATACTAAATTTCAGCTTTCGGTGTTTGCGAAGTGTCTATTTTCATTTAATAGACTATTACTGTGCTTTTTTTCTTTATTTGCAATTTTCTCCTGTTTCTCTTTATTATTATTCTTTATAACTGTTTGATGGGAAAAAAGAAAAAAACATAAGTATCCTACAGCGGAATTGCCGTTCAATCACTACCAATGCAATACACCTTCAACAACATCTTGAGAACAACACTCATATGGTCATCATCCTTCAATCTCGAAATGTGACAAAGAAGGACTTGCCATGATTGAACCATTTCTTCTAACCACCAGTGTGCCAAGAAAAGTGATTGTGCAGCGAAAATTTCTGTAGCCATTTATATTAATGACCAATTATTTTAACACCCAATCCAATCGCCTGTACCAAATGACACAACAGACATGTTTTCCTCTGCAGCATGTGTCCGATTCAACAAATCGTTAGTTTTAAATATTGTTTCAGTGCATTTTTCAAAAGGTATTATTGATTGCAGTTCTGACTGGCTACGTTCATTGAATACTACATATGATAAATGGTTGATAGCGGGGGACTTTAATGAATATGCCCCTTTTGGGGATCTATCTTGCATCAAAGTAACCTATAGTCGCTTGGTGGAGAATATTTCAGATTCTCCACTTTTTCTGTTCAATGACGGGAAGTGTTACAAGATGCCTGATGTTTCCAGCCACAAACCATCAGCAACTGATCTGACTCTAATCTCTCCAAAGTTAGTTCCTAGCTGCAAGTGACAGTTACACGATAACACTTTGGGAAGTGATCATATTCCTATTATCCTTACTTTTAGAGGATTTGAAGTTAAACAAAATGATGTAAAGGATAAAATACCTAAATTTGATTATAAATGAGCTGACTGGGCCAAATTTGAATCTGTTCTAAGGTCTTACGATGTCAGTTCTGTTGATAAATCAGACATTGAATCTATGTATACTCATTTTACAGAGGCAGTTTTAAATGCTGCAGGCAAATCAATTCCCAAAATTAATGTGTCAAATTCTTCGAAACACGTTGGTAAAATATGGTAGACAGATTCATGTAAAAATGCTGTAGACAAAAACAAGAACGCCTTTAGATCATGTGCTAAAGTTAAAAAAGTGAAAGGCAGTGTTCCTGTCAAATCTGCTAAAAACCAAAGAAACAGGGTTATAGAAAGTGCTAAAAGCAACTATTGGTCAACGTTTTGTTTTAATGAAATAAGTGACCATAAAGATGAAGGAAAATTTGGAAAAAGATCCATGAAATGAAAAATGGGATTCATCTGCAGAGAATATCCAGTTATTCTAGGTGATGAACAATTTCTTCAGAATATCAAAAAGCTGAGGCATTTGCTGACACCTTTGTAAAGAATAGCTCTTACAATAGTCTATCAGACAAATGCAGAACTTTAAGGGAAAATCAATCACAAAATGGCATATACAATGACCCTGAGAAAAAAAAATAATGATCACTACTTGAATGCTGAAATTACTTTTCAAGAATTACTATCTGCTATCTGTTCATTACCTAAGACCAAAAAAACTTCTGTTGGTCTGGATGCCATTTCCAATGAGTTGATAAAACATCTTCCAGAAAACGTTTTGTTATCTTTACACGGAATTATTCGTAAATGCTGGATTGAAGGTGACATCCCATCCATATGGAGATATTCAATTATGGATCGTATTTTAAAGCAGGGCAAACCAGTATCCGATGTAAATAGTTACAGACCTATCTCTATAACATCTCATGTATGCAAATTAATGGAGCAAATTATTTTAAAATCGATCGTCGTCTTATCATTGCGAAACATGTGGGATTATCCCTGTAAACCAAGGAGGCTTTAGAAAAGGAAGATCAACCGTTGATCATTTAGTGAAATTAACAACTCAAATCAAACATCAGTTTGCCAAAAGACAAAATGTTCTTGCCACATTATTTGATATAAAATAAGGCATTCGATCAGGTTTGGCATGAACGAATACTATACAAGTTAAAAACGGTTGGGCTTTCTGGTCATATCTACGATTGTGTTAAAACATTCTTGGCCAACAGAAGTATCCAAACAAAAATTGGTCACATTTATTCCTCTAAAAGA
>JADBJO010031699.1:0-2500 GCA_016801955.1 Conus betulinus | reverse complement strand
CAAGACATGCGTAGCAATTCACTGTTCAATTCACTGTTCCTAATCAACTTCTCATTGCCCGTGGTGGATTGTCCGCCGGAAATTCGTAGAGGTTTTGATTTAGCGTGACGCCATTCGAACAATGACGTACTTCTTCCAGGTACCTCTTCTGATAAGAGGGGCTACTGACCTGTCCCACGTTTTACAAAAGGATTAGCACAGGCTGAGTGGAGATAAAACAAACAGGTATTGACATGGGTAAGAGAGAGAGAGAGAGAGAGAGAGAGAGAGAGAGAGAGAGAGAGAGAGAGAGAGAGAGAGTCTGTGCAGGTAATATATTGATAGCAATCCAAGTGTTTAAGTCCCATCGTTCTCCATAAACTCAAAACAAGATATTTTAAGTACATCATTAAGGTAAGTATAATAATTATTATCAATGCATCTTTCATTGTAAAACAAAAACCAAATCCAACTGCTAGCACAGCTGGTAAAATAATAATATATCAAATATTTCCTTTACTTCTTTCCTTCAACCATGGTCTGAATTACTTGAAATTCTCTACAGCATCACGCACAATTACATAAACATCCCTTTGAAACACGAAATTCCGGAATTACTTTGGATCGATACAGTAGTACTCATCTCTTCTGGAATGACTTTGGATAGTGCAGTAGGGTATATCTCTTCAGGAATGACTTTGGATAGTGCAGTACGGCCTATTCCTTCTGGAATGACTCTGGATACTACAGTAGGGCCTATCTCTTCCGGAATGACTTTGGATAGACACAGGAGGACCTGTCTCTTCTTGAATGACTTCGGATAGTAAAGTAGGACCTATCTCTTCTGGAATGACTTTGGATCGATACAGTAGGACCTATCTCTGCAGATACTTGGTACCTGGTGTGTTGTCTGATGACTTGTGAAGTCAGTTTCGACACAGACACATACTGATCAAAAACCTACAGTGAATTGCGCTGTCTCTTGCACAAGGTAGAAAGTAAAATATATCTCGTACCCTGCCTGCCTCCCATACGCTAAACTGAAACGGTTGAAAAGAAAACTGATACAAACTGTCCACTGATGGACTGGATCTGAATTGCTTGCAACAGGAAGTAGAACACGAAGAGCTCTGTAACTGACCGGATCTGATTTGGTTAGAACACGAAGTAGAACACAAACAGCCCTGTAGTGGATTAGATCTGAAGTAAAACCAGGAGTATGCACAAACGACTCGTTGATACACTCAATCTGACGCAGTTTGAAACGAATAAATGACATAAGCAGACGGGTAGTGCTTTAGATACGGATCAGTTGAAAGCAGAAGTAGGACACAAGCGTTGTGTGGTGACAAACTGAACCTGAATCAGTGGGAACCAGAACTACAGGGTAAACAGCCCGGTTATAGACTGGATCTGAGCCATTGAAACAAGTACAGCACAGGCAGCTGGTGATAGACTGGATCTGGGTGAGTTGGAACAGAAGTATGGCACCAACGGTGAGATGACAGCATGGATCTGAATTGGCTGGAACCACAAGTACAGCATGAACAGTCAGCTGACAGACTAGATTGGAAGCCAGTGCAACCAGAAATGCAACACGAGCCTTGAACAGTTGTGAAGAAAGGTTACACGGCTCTACCCAGTTGAGACACACCTTCTTCATCAAGGGTGGAGTTAAAAGATAACTAAGTTTACAGATAGGACTTTACAGCATATGCGAACATGCCAGTTCATTTGGCTTTTATAGCTTACTGCATTTAGCATGTTTCGATTTGGCATCAATGATTGACGGAAAGAACAAATCAAGTAAAGAAGACAAGTTTTGATTCAGATTCAGATTCAGATGTTTAATTCATATTTAGGCCATTGCCGCTAATGAAGGGGTGTAATTGAACACTCATTTCACACAAACGTTTCTATACACACTATAAATTCAGAACAATATTTTACGAAATGGCAATCTCACGCAACTGCAATGCTTTGTACAAGTAAATTGATAGATTTCTAACTGTTCTTTCACGTTTGCATGTGAAAAGTAAACTTAGTCGAAACAGGTTTGGAAATCTATAAAACTTTGCAGGAATGTATTTGTCTTAAGTTATTTAGTGCTGGACAACATAAGACAAACATAAACCTCATCCTCTTTATCGTTTGTACACAGTGGGCCATACTCACTAATCATTCTCATTATGGGATCGATATTTGGTAGTAATGCTGAGCAATATCTGTTACCCCGAGTCTGAACTTAGTCATTACAACTTTCAGATTCTATCTAAATTTAGCAACAAATGAATTTTCACGTCAGGTACTGTACAGCATGTTCTGTATACATTAAATCTGTCGCTATTCTTAACATGATAAGTCCCATTCCTGCCATTTACATGAAATAATTTTTCCTTTAAAATCATACAAAAAAAGCATTTATTTCTTCTACACCTTGATTTGTCCAAACAAACCATATCCAAATGTAAACAGTTTACAGCGGATGTTTGAAGCCCCAGTTTCTTTTGTCGCGTGAATC
>JADBJO010031698.1:0-16474 GCA_016801955.1 Conus betulinus | reverse complement strand
AAATTTTGTCCTCAGTCTTTTACCGACCAGTATAGGTCTTACGTTTTTTTTACTTCTCCACCCCCCCTATTTCATTCTGTCTTCCCCCTTTTTCCTTTTTTTCCCCATTCCACCCTCATCATTTTTCCCCCGCCTCCCACCATCCAATACTTCCTTTTCCCCCTTAATTGTCGGCACAGCGCTGAAGGAGGATTATTATTAAAGAAGGTCACTAATATCATAGTGAACAAATAGTAAAGAGGTCAAAAAAAAAAAATTAGTAAATGTAAGTTCCACCCCACGAAAACCGAAGGACAGACACCAAACAAAACCCCCACAGGCACGAAAGAAGAGTCTAATAGATCTAGGCAAGATCACCTCCGAGTAAAGTAAGGTTGATGGACAATATAAAAAAATAAAGTCCGACCCACTCGTACCACACGTCGTCGAAGGATTCCGGTTATTTGTGTACCTAATATTAAATCAACGTCACCAAAAGCCTCAAAATAGAACATATTTACAAGGAATCCTCAGGAACATGCACCCTCTGATATTTTGGCCCAAAACCCCAAAAAAACAAAACACAAAACAAAGAAAAAAAAAAACGACCAAAAACAATAAAAATCTCCTATAAACAAGGGGAGTGGGCGTGGTAGTGAAAACTAAAGGTAGAAGTAGTTTAAAATGTGATAAATCCCCAGGACAAAAAAAAAAGAAAAACAAAAAGAAAAAACACATGCTAAAACGTATTAGGTAATGTAAATGAGTTGGGAACAGGCTTAACACATGTTAGGAACGATGTGATTAGGGAAGCAGATAAAAAGGTGGGGAAAAAGGTAGGGGTCCAGTTTCTCGGATGGGCTAGAGTAGTTGGTGGAAGTCCAACTAAAAAATGTGCGTGAAAAAAGAAGACAAGTGTATCAAGAGGCAGTACTTATGGGACTGCCACAAAGGAGCCTAAAGGGCTCACTAAATGACAACAGTTTCAAAAAGAGGTAACTGAGGAAAACCCTTCTAGGACAATAATTGGGGTAGGAAAATTGGTTAGTGAAAACTGACGAACCTCCCACTTGAATAAACAGTAAGTATAACTTTTTTGTAGTAAAACGGATATGGCTGTCTTCAGTGAGCTGCTGAGTGACGCGATGTTGTAAGTGGTTGAGGTTAAATGTAACGGGGAGTGTGTCGGATAGTAGTGAAAATGTGGTGAGTGGAGTCGGGGTACGAATATTGTTAACCAAGTTCTTTAATCAGATCAGATCATAGATCAAGGATCCGCACTACCCCAAAACGTGCTTGCATGCACAGGGGCCCTGGAGATTCTTAGTGTCCACCGACACGCACTGGCGTTGAAAGGTCAAAAGCCTCGGGCTTATGTCACAGCTCTCCTCTGGCGAAAAGAGGAGTACTGACACACCCCCTCTAGACCCCGCCCGACACACACGGAATGCCCCACTCCCACACTCACGTCCTGTTCCATATCCGTCAAACCTGAAAGTTTGTTTTGCGGAGTTTCCGAGGTTTAATGGGCACAAGTAAAAAAGAGAAAGTACGGCTTGTGGTTACCTTTGAGTAGCACAAACCGGTCACACATCCTTTATACAATCATTTATAGGCGACATTCTTTTATAGCGGGTACTCTGTTGAACAAAAGACACTTTTGCCGGGCAGTTTACAGGAATTAATTTTAAAGTCATGTTAACGATGTCACAAAGCGATGATGTATTTTTCTTGTAGCTTGTTGGGGACTTGCCAATGATAGTCGGATCATCGTTCAAATTAGACATTTCACAGCTAGACTCCTAATTGATAAAGGATTTGTTCAAGGATTGCGGTGTCCCGGCTTTTGCACAGTGTGCTTGGAAAATTTTTTCTCTAAGCTTGTTTGGAGTTAAGGCTTGGACTAAAACTGTGCCAACCAGAGAACCATTTTTTCATCCTCTTACACATGATACTAGGATTTTAAGGAAGAAAGACAGAGTGTTTAATTTCTTAAACACAATTTCTGGGATGGTGTTCCTAGATTCATAGCGTGGGGTCATTTTCGTAATTGTAGTGTTGTCTCATTCGTGGAGTCTGCTTTTCTCTGAAGGAATGGAGGGGGGGGACGGGGGGGAAGGGGGGGGAACCAGTTTGAGAGACGGACTTCAACCAGACAGCGCACACGATGGTTAGGTAAAAAAAGACAACAAAGGGAGAAGGATATGGCACCTTCGTGCGGACAGCTACAAGGCTATAAGCGGCATTCAATTCTCTGCTCTACTCAAATACTCTCCATCTGACTCTTATTCGTGACTCACACCTCTCTCTCTTTCTTCTGACCTCTTCTCGCTCTCTCTCTCTGCTTCTTACACCAATGATCATTGAGATTTACAACGTGGTCTCTGCGACAATGATAATCCTCATCTGCATCAACTTTTCGAGGTACTGACACATTGCCGGCCTTTAGTCCTCGGTTGTCTGCTGGATGAGGGTTTTCGTATCCACCAAAAATTGGACGTTCCAAAGAACACATGTCTACTGGTTCCTCACCACACAAGAACTTTCAGTCCGCTGATCCACAAGGAGTTGTTTTCTTGGATCACTGTTTACGGTCCAGTCAATACAAAAGCTAGAGCGAGACGGGTGTGTAATCACTATTGTCGAAGTCGGTGATTAGCTGAAACGGAAGGAATTGTTTAAGATTGCTTCCGTTACCTCATGACATATAAAACGTACGACGAGCATCACAGACAAAACACAGAGCCAGGTGCAACGTAACCACACAGAGTGACCACAGTGGTCACGTATTGAAGGGAACTTACTCTGCCTCACGTAGACACCACCATAGGTCATTGCTTTTGGTTAGTCACCATGCATTAATAGAAAATCTTAACAACGTGATGTATTGAACGGCTGAGTATTTACACCACATAACTATTTCACACATCGCGCCATTAGGAAGATATGAGTCAGGCTATTACATCACAAATACCGCAGGTCATTGTGTGTGTTTTAATTTAAGATTTCTCTAACAGGGACATCATGCCACAGAGCCGTAGTTTGGGGTGTGTGGGCTAGATGTAGTATTTTGAGAGTCGACAGCTCTCGTGAGCGGTGAGTGGTTATGGTGTGTTTCGGTACCTTTGTTGCAACAATATAGTGTGCAGTTTGTGTTCCTAGTTCAACAGGGACTGTACTGTCAGTATAAATGACATAAAAACAAATAAGTCGTATATGTATGCCTATTTGAGACGCCAGTAGAATATGCGTATAAAGTCGTTTGATCTGTATACCACTTTAGCCTCCTGTAGAATTACTAAAATGTATTTGTGTTATAATTAAGATTAAGTCAATATATTTTGTAAATCCTATAGGACCGGCGTAACGGGCGGTCTCTCAATATGATCCGATGCGCGCTGCTGATATGTGGTGGTGGCAATGCGGTCATTGCTGATGATAGTGGTCTGGGTATATTTCACCGTTCTTTACGTACAGCTACCTGGCCACTTGCACATCAGTTGTATGGCCTTAGACTAAGTCTTTCCAGAGTCCGCTGTGACGGGGCTCCCGGATCTATCTTACATGGATACAGAAAGTATGACAGTTATACCTCACACCACGGTAGTCTGATGTAGTTTATCGTCTCGGGGTGATATCAATGGTGTTCCATTACAGTTGTTTCAGTTCTGGGACAGCAGTGAGCTGACGATTGCGGATCCTCAAGTGGGATCTGGGGTTTTGGAATCCCGCACAGCTGTCAATGGATCATTGGTAGGCAACCTGTCGACGAGTTTCAGGTACTCTGTTCTGTATGGACATAGCTACATCAGCAACCAGACTGTGTTGCTGAGGCTGGCCATCAAACTTGGTCTTCACGATGCTGAGTCCGCAGTCCTTAGTCGTTTTGTGCTGCTTTGTCCAGAGTCTGTTTAACTCAGTTCGCACTGCAAAGTCGGGCAAATTGTCGGCCGGAGACACGCCTCTCTCAGCTCAAGGCCCTGAAGCCGGCAATTTGGGTCGGTCGGCGATTAAGCCCCACCTTACTGTTCACTTCTATCTAATGCAGTTAGAGTTATCAGTAGGTAAGGGAGCTTGTACTCTATGCGTTGCATTTCTTCCCAGTGCTTTGCGCGAGGTGTTGAGTGCCGATTGCTGAGCAGGTGTTTTTACGGCGTGGTGTTTTCTTCGTTTTAGAAAGGCCGGTAAAATGAGCAAACGTTGCCACGGATACACTGGTTAGTAACTACTTATAGATCAGATCTTCCCTCGACCGATCACTACGATTCGACCCCAAAGTGGGGCTGATTTGGAGTCGGGGGGAAGACGAACGTTTGTATGACGTGTGAAACTTCTTTGTAAAAACTTCTAAACTTCGATCGGTTCGCGAAGGATGTCCAGCATGTTTTACGAAGCTTACGCGAATATATGGCATCGCAATATGATTGTGTGAACGGGTAGCGCGATCTGACAAACCAAAAGTAGGTTTTTTTTTTTTTCGGTATTTTTCAAACCAGACACTTATTTTTAAAAAATTGCTCACAAGTGTGAGAGGGTCTGACCTTTTACGACATAACATATACACATTTCATTTATCCTATCAGCAAATAATATGCTTAAATGTTAGAAGGACAATCATTTCATCCAGTAGTTTTTGAGGACTATCTAGATGCTTTATTTCGTAGGGGGGTACCATACAGTTTGCTGTTAAATCCCAAAACCTTTCAGGCTGGGCATGTCCTGCTATGTTTAAACTGGGGGCCAGGCGAAACGGTAATAAGGCTTTGATGGCGGAAAGGAAAATTTGTCGTGTTGTTTTAGCTTGAAGAAGAGCTTCCAAGGCCTGGATAAACAAAACAACGTATGTAGAGACTGCTTAACAACCAGAATGAGCTGAAGACCACGGAAGAAGAGTGAGAAAAGGATAGGAATACAGGGATACAGTGAGTGAAGGGTGGCTACTATGGTCTGGTGGAGGCAGAGGGGAAGGGGGCTTGGGTAGGGTGGGACAGGAAGGGAGAGGATGGAAAGCAAGGAAGCTATGGACTTGAGGGACCTATACTCTAGTAATTTGTTCTGTAGTCAGTGAGGGGCCTTAAACTTTATATTGTCGAAAATTCCCTCAGGAGAGTCGACCCTGAACACCCTCTGTTTTATTTCTTGCAAGTCAGGCGTCAGGCATCGCATGACGTCATTGTCACAAAAACGGACAACAATCGTCAGTATTAAGCCGAATCAAGTTATCTAGATACTACAGGCACTGGTACCACTGCTCATCATAAGGAAAGTTAGTATGTCAGCGATTTTTTCTCAAGCATTTAACCATAACTTTAGGCATCTGTTGAAATCAACATAGCGGTTAGAGATGGTAGTCTTTCCCCTCAAAATTATGGTGATGCTGTCGAGTAAGAGAAAAGAGAATACTGACTACCGTGGTTCAAACATTTTCTGTTTGCTGTGTCCGATTGGCAACGGCATACACGAACTACGTACCGAGCATCTTTTGTCCACAGCCTGGCTCACTTGGCGAACATTCAAGGATAGTTACATGGCTATATTAAGTACAAAGTAGCATTTAACGGAAGTATAAGGTTAAAGATGGCCATCTCAGAAGACAAACGAATGAACAAACCAAACTTCGAAAACAGACTATACGCGTTTCAACCAACCAGGTCTTCTTCAGGAGCAGGACAACACGATCAACACAATGAAAAACAAAGAAAGATGAACAACAGTCAATTGGTTGTGTTTTTTTTTTAATCAAAAAAACATATATAGATGTGCAGCACCAGCTTGTTTCTGGGATGCATTTCTGGTGAAAATGGAAAAGGCAGAGGAGGTCAGTTAGGACTTCCGTGGTCATGAAGAAAAGAAAACACTTCAGGTTTGAAAATACCCGTATCTGACGGAGTGATGATATGTTAGTGGGTTTCCACCCTTTGCGGAGATGGTCTTCCCCTTGGGGGATTATAAACTTGCTGAAGGCTAAGTTTTTCAGAAGCATTTATAGTCACATTTCCACCAATTCAAGACATACTCGTTAGGTAGGCAGAATTATCTGACAACGTGCAGATATGAAGCTTATCTCCCCTATTTTTTTTCATCAAAGACATAAGGAGCTAGCTCTTGCTTTAATTCAATATTTTCTGGGCAGTCATTTGCCACACCAAAGCTGCTCCTGAAAGTTTTTATCCTTAGAATTATATATTCTATATATAATATGGATTTAACAAAACTCTGTCGTCGTCTCTTGTCGGTCGCTCTCTTCCCTCTCTTCTTCCCCCATCTGCTATCTTTCTCTTCACACACACACACACACATACACACACCATTGCACAGTTACAACATATAAAAACACACACACGATGCCACACACAAACACAAACAACACACACACACACCACCACACACCACACAAACACGCACACCAAACAAACAAACACACATCATGTAAGGTCCGTTACCTCTTGCATTTACAGACTTAACACTTAATGCTTTGCTTTAAAACAAAATTTACAAATGGACAATTAATGTACATTTGTGGTGAAAAAAATCAAATAGCAGATAATATACTGAGATATGAGATTGTTTTTAATTTTGGTTTGCTTTATTTGAATCTTCCATGGATGACATTTAAAGAAGAATCCTCACAATATGTGACCAACGGCCATAGCATTGAACTCAGTGTACGATTTTTACTTACCGGTAACAAGATTTGGCAAATGTCTTGTATCTTTGTAAGTGATCTTTACTGGTTATCTTTTAATGTTTCTGCGTTCGTCTTTTTGTGTGTCTAAGACCACATAGTGTGGACAGACATTAAATGAATGCAAACGCTAAAATACCCATTTGCACTGAAACAATCCAACAGCTCTACACCAAACTGGCAGCACAACAAAAAGATGTTAACCATGATTCATTCGGTATATTCAGAAACAATTTTGATACCAGTCAAGTTAGGACTTTCCGTGGTCACTGAGAAGAAACAATCAGGTTTCAAAATACCAGTATCGGACCAGGAGTGATGATATGTTAGTGTGTTTCACCCTTTGGAGATGGTCTTCCCCTTGGGGATTATAAACTTGCTGAAGGGCTCATTTTCAGAAGCATTTATTATTTCACATTCACCCATTCAAACACATACTGTTAGTTAGGCAGAATTATCTACCACTGCAAATATGAAGCTTATCTCCCCTATTTTTTTTTCAATCAAAGACATAAGAGCTAGCTTTGCTTATAATTCAATATTTCTTGCAGTCATTGCCACACCAAGCTGCTCTGAAAGTTATTATCCTTAGAATTTATTATATATATATATATATATATATATATATATTTATATATATATATATATGATTTAACAAAAACTCTGTCTGTCTGTCTCTCTCTCTGTCTCTCTCTCTCTCTCTCCCTCTCTCTCTCTCTCTCTCACACACACACACACACACACACACACATAACACACACACATATGCACATTTACACACATATACAAACACACACACACGCACACACACACACACACACACACACACACACACACACACACACACACACACACACACCACACACACACACACACACACACACACACACACACACACACACACACACACACATCATGTAAGTCAGTTACCTCTTTGATTACAGACTTAAACTTAATGCTTTTAAAACAAAATTACAAATGACATAAAGTACATTGTGTGGTTGAAAAAAAAAAAATCAAATATGCAGATACTACTGAGATATGAGATTGTTTTTAATTTTGGTTGCTTTATTTGAATCTTCCCTGGATGACATTTTAAAGAATTCCTCACAAATATGTGACAACGGATTAGCATTGACTCAGTGTCCGATTTTTACTTACCTGTAGCAAGATGCAAATGTTGTATCTTTGTAATTGATCTTACTTGGTGTATCTTTTATTGTTTCTGCGTTCTTCTTTTTTGTGTGTCTAAGACCACATAGTGTGGACAGACATTAAATTGAAATGCAAAACGCTAACAATATCATTTGCACTGAACAATCCAACAGCTCTACACCAAACTGGCAGCACAACAAACAGATATGTTTTAACCATGATTCATTCGTGTATAATTTCAGAAACAAATTCCTTGCTACCAGTCCATTAATACATGCGATCATGAGCAATGAATAGGGGAGCACGATTCCGGCTAAGTAACCATCCCATGTACGTGATCTTCAAATTGAGAGGGTTTTGCTAGGAAATGGTTCCAGACTCCTCTAATAGGAACGTCGACAAACAGCATCGCCAACGCACTGGGGAACAAATCCTCTTCAGAGTACGCATAGCAGGAATATAAACAAGGGGATCCTGTGTTGGATCCTGCATTCTTACTTGCAAACAAACTACAAGAAACAAGTAGCTTGTGTTGCCTACCACATTTCCTTTACAGAGCTTCCTTAAGCCCCCCCCCCCCCCCCCATTCCCATGAGGACACAAATCCTTGTTGTCTACGACCACTCTTGCAGAGGCAGAACTCTTACAAGACATACGACTAATACGATTTGTTCACCGGCAAGAAGGGTCGCCTATAGGACAGACAGTTGTCTCGAGGGACATACTTTGCCAAGGCGTCGCACGTGGTGGCGTTCGCGAAGGCACATGCTACATAGTTATTTTTGAATGGCATGGGAGGTGTCAGTGTTTGATACAAAGTAAAGGCTTTGACTAGCCTATGATAGGGAAAAACGATTCACTTTTTTTTTTAACAGTGGAGGGCTTGGGGGGGGGGGGGTTGGGGGGGGAGGGGGCCGGCACAGGGGCACAGGCACAATATGTATTACGTAAGTTTACACAAAATCATGAAGATTGTAAATGTTTTGTGGTTTGTTGAGGCAAAATCCAGGAGTGAAAACTATTAACGTTTGTGAGAACAAGGAAATTTGTTTGATACGTGAGATTTGCGATGGCATTGTCCAAGGCCACTTAAAAAAAAAATTGAATCTGTGAGGACCTAGTCAATAATGTTTGTATTGAAACGTGTGCGATGATGTGAAACCATATTATAAAGTATTTTATGCAAATGATATAAACATTTAGATGTTCATTAAAAGAGGGAACTCCCCTTCTGTTTGTCCAGCTAGCTGTGTATCAACGTTGTGCAAGTAAAATTCTGAAAGGTGTTTCTCTTCAGATGTTTCTCTCCAAGTCAGTATATAGAATAGCCGACTACCCCCTACCCCCCTCCCCCCCCCCCCCCCCCCCCCCCCCCCCCCCCCCCCCCCCCCCCCCCACGACACCTCCCTTTTAAAAAAATTGGTTTGTGTGAATATTGTAACTTAGTTTTTTAACTCGCATGGATATAGGTAGGAACTGTAATTGGTTTGAATTTTCTTTCTTGACGACACAGAGATGGTTCATCTCTCTCTCTCTCTCTCTCTCTCTCTCTCTCTCTCTCTCTCTCTCTCTCTCTCTCTCATCAAAGAAAAAAAATTATATGTAAAAAAGAAAAACAAAAACAGCAAAGAAAAAAAAAACTAAAAATCTCCGAGTGCACAAATTGTCACGCCTGAGCGCCTCTGTCTCTTTTCAAAGGAGCTTTTAGATCGGTTGTTGTTAATAGGATGGAGACGGGTCGGGAGGATGGGGGCGGGGGGGGGGGGGAGGGGGGCAACCCCTCCAGCCGTTGGTCTTTCTGTCCCTGTTTAGTGGTGCCAAATAGATTGGTGGCGCTCGTCCTTAGCGACACCAAACCTGACTTTGTTAACGACTCGTCGGCTACACAAAGACCTTAACTTGTTCAGGTGTGCCTGAAGGTTAAACAGTGAACGAATAGAAAGCAAGCGATTAAACAAAACCTGTGCTCGTAGATATGTGTATGGTTGTGAGCTCGAGTTTGGGTACATCGACTTTCTGTACGTTCAGACAACTCATTTGATGTGATATGATGGAGATAGGTTATACGGTTTCATTTCTTTTGTTTGCTATTGGTTTCGGAGAGAAAAGGGGAATATCTTTTTCATAAAAGGCATGGAATGGGCAAAGCTATTTCATTTACATGTTGTTGCTTGGAAGTGAACAAAAATTGCTGTTTCATAAAAGGTTGTTTTTGTGTGTCGAATTCACGTGGAAAAATACATACACACATATATGTACCCATACATGTGCAGATGCATACGTACAGGAACATGCTCACAAAAGCCTACAGATCACACACACACAAACACATGCATGTCTGCACAGACAGATACGCATGCGCGCGTCTGCACACACGCACGCACGCACACACGCACACGCACATACACACACACACACACACACACACACACACACACACACACATACACACACACACGCACGCACACACACGCACGCACACACACGCACACGGACACACACATCCAAACACACATACACATGCAAACACACACACATACAAACACACACATACACACACACGCGCGCGCGCGCGCGCGCGCGCACGCACGCTCACACACACACACATCCAAACACACATACACATCCAAACACACATACACATCCAAACACACACATACAAACACACACATATGCAAACACACACACACACACACACACACACACACACACACACACACACACACACACACACACACACACATCCAAACACACACATACACAGGCAAACACACACACATACAAACATACACATATTCAAATACACACACACACACACACACACACACACACACACACACACACATACACGCGCGCGAAAGCACGCACGCACGCACGCACGCATGCACGCACACATACACATGCAAACACACACATGCAAACACACACATATGCAAACACATACACACACACACACACACACACACACACACACACACACACACACACACACACACACACACACACACACGCATAGTCAGCAGTCTCGTGCTGATACCTTTGTTGTCCCGTTTAACTCATTCTTGACTAAGCAGTGTGTGTGTGTGTGTGTGTGTGTGTGTGTGTGTGTGTGTGTGTGTGTGTGTGTATTTGCATGTGTATGTGTGTTTGGATGTGTGGGTGGGTGTGTGTGTGTGTGTGTGTGTGTGTGTGTGTGTGTGTGTGTGTGTGTGTGTGTATTTGCATGTGTATGTGTGTTTGGATGTGTGTGTGTGTGTGTGTGTGTGTGTGTGTGTGTGTGTGTGTGTGTGTGTGTGTGTGTGTGTGTGTGTGTGTGTTTGTGTGTGAGTGCGTGCGTGTGTCTGTGCATGTGTATGTGTATGTGTCTGTGTTTTAAACCAGAGTGGCACTACGCCATCTCTTGAATTTTAATTCGCACATGGGTTGCACTTGACAAACCTTCTCAATGAAATCAGACTTATGGAGGATTCCAAGGATCGCTATGAATGTTGGTGTCCACAAAGACCATGTAACGTTCGTTACAGGCTTGCGTTGGAGTCAGGTGTTGGCAACTCTTCGCAAGTTTCTTTCTTTTATTTATTTGTTTAACTATTTATTTTTGAATGTTTAATTCTTTTTCAGGTCTTTTGCGTTCTCCAAACCTGCATTGAAATTTCTTGGGCCATGCGATCGTGTTGTGTTCCCCATGCAACCACTGATTAAAAGGGTTCACTTCGGGGCACTTCTAGATTGCCATCTGAGTCATTCTGGGTCCAGTCTAGTAGATAATGAAGTTTATTGTGATGTAAACCTGCATTTTGAGACCCAATAGTGGATAAGACAGACTATAACAGCGATACTTTCATAAAAGCAAAGAATGTATTATACAGACTATTACACCTATACTTTCATAAAAGCCAATATTGTATCATATAGAGTATGACGCCTACATTTTCATAAAAATCAATAATGCGTCATATAGACTGTAGCATCTATACTTTCATAAAAGCCAATAATGTGTCATATATACTATAACACCGATTCTTTTATAAAAGCCAGAGTTATACCATGTAGACCGTAACAACTATACCTTAATAAAAGCCAATAATTTATCTATAGACTGTAACACCTATACTTTCAGAAAAGCCAAAAATGTATCATGTAGACTAAAACACCTATACTTTAACCAAAAGCCAATAATAAATCACATACACTATAACAACTATACTTTCGCAAGTAATGCATCATATAGACTATAAGACCTATACATTCGTAAAAGCCAATAATGTGTTATATGGATTGTAAAACCTATACTTTCATATAACATAATAAGGTATCATATAAACTATAAGATCTATACTTTCATAAAAGCAATGATGTATACTGTAGTCTATAACACCTACACTTTCATATCAGCTAATAATGTAATATATACACTATAACACTTATGCTTTCATAAAAGCCAATAATGTATCATATAGACTATAACACCT
Organism: Conus betulinus; assembly: GCA_016801955.1. Classification (NCBI taxonomy): domain Eukaryota; kingdom Metazoa; phylum Mollusca; class Gastropoda; order Neogastropoda; family Conidae; genus Conus; species Conus betulinus. The sequence continues at coordinate 4,183 of JADBJO010031698.1, read as the reverse complement.
ATAGTTGCAAAGAAGTATCATAATTATCGACTACAACAGCTGTACTTTCATACAAGCCAATAATGTATGGATTAGACCATAACATCGATACTGTCATAGAAGTCAGTTATGTGACGTGTAGACTATAACAGCTCTACTTTCCTAAAAACCCAATAATATTGAGTGTAGACTATAACTGGTTCTTTCATAAAAGTCAATAATGTATCATATAGACAGTGACACAAATTCTTGACCAAAAAGCCAATAATGTTTTGTAAAAGACGACAACATCGATTCTTTCCCGAAAGCCAATTATGTATGATACAGAGAATAACACCGATTCTTTCCTAAAAAGCCAATAATGTATACACTATAACACCAATTCTTTCCTAACAGCCAAAAATGTACTGTATATACTGTAACACCTATTTTCTCATAAAGGCCAATAATGTATCGTATAGACTATAACACCTACATGTTCAGTTTCAGTTTCATTAAGGAGGCGTCATTGCGTGCGGACTAGTCCATATACCCCACATCACATCTGCTAAGTTTTGAGACCACACTGTGCATGATTTTAAGCTGATGGATTAATGAATAAACAACTAAGATGAGAGAACTGAAGAAGAGGGTCTCGTGCCTACGACTTAGCAGATGTCTGACCTACGCATTAGACTTAGCAGATGTCTGACCTACGCATTAGCTCAAAGCGCTGGTCAGGCCTTAAGTGCCTAGCTAACATCGGTTGGCTTTTGTTTTTCTTTTTGCCTTTTTTTTTTTTGGTATGTGTAGTGAATGTATCATGTGTGTGTATGGATGTGTGGGCATGGGCCCATGTGTGTGCGTGAGCGCATGTGTGTGTATGTATGTATGTGTGCGCATGCGTGCGTGCGCGCTTGTGTGTATGTGTGCGCGCACGTGTGTGGATGTGTGTATGAGTGTGTGTATGTGTGTGTGTGTGTGTGTGTGTGTGTGTGTGTGTGTGTGTGTGTGCGCGCGTGCATGTGTGTGTGCATGTAATTTGTGGGTTTGTGCGAGCACACACACGTATCTACATATATATGTCTACTTATATGTGTGTATCTGTGCATGTGGGCGTGTACACATGTGCGTGTGTATGCATTTATGCGTTCATGTTTACGCGTGTATGTGCGCTCGCGCGTGGCTGTGGGCGTGCACATGCACGCACGTGTATATGTGTGTGCGTAGGAGCGATCGGATGTACGTGTGCACGTTTATGTGTATGTATGCGTGCGCGCGTGTGTGTGCATGCACGTGCGCGCGCGTGCGTGTGTGTGTGTGTGTAGTGACTGCGTGCGTGAATGTTCAGAAGATGACTTGGGATCAAGAACAAGAAAAAGACCATCAATTACAACATATACATGCATGCGTACACGCGCGTGCGTGCACACACACACACACACACACACACACACACACACACACACACCTCACAATAAGAACAACTCCACCTCCTCCCCCCCCCCCCCCCCCCCCTCCTACGCACACACACCCACGCACGCACACGCGCGCACGCACACACATTCACACACACACACACACACACACACACACACACACACACACACACACACACACACACACACGTCCGTGGACTCTCTTACTGACACGCTAGCATCACCCCGTTGATGAACAGACACCAGCACACACACGTCGCCAGTATGCGCTGGGGGCCCTGAGAAATTCAAAGTTTTATCTCAGTTGACATGTGTTGATCATCTGTGTGTGTTATTGGAAAGAACCAGTATGAGTTTGCCCCAATCTCTTGGAGTCTTCGTAGTGTTGGCCTTGAGATTAATCTAATATTTTTTTTGGTAAGTGATGCTTATTGCTCTTCCCGTAAGTCTGGATGTGTGGCAACATCCTCTCTTGATCTTGAACCAGCCGCCGTGGCGAAGTGGTTAGCGTCGCGGACTCCCGGCTCGGAGGTCGTGGGTTCGAATCCCATCAGAAGTCATGTGGGTTTTTCTGCCCCGACCGGCTCCTACCCAGAGTTGAGTTTGCTGCGGACTCAGTTGGGAAGACTGGGACCACACAGTCGAGTTTCATCCACTTAATGGATGCGTTTCTGAGAGTGTTGCTCAGATTTCCTGACCAACACTGCAGGTGCCTGTATCTCTCGGGCCTGGTTGACGCCGGGATATATTATGAAAGGAAGCGTAGAGTACAGCCCTGTCATGTAGTCTCAGACCGAAATGGAAATCCGTAGCATCATCTTCATCATCCTCATTCTCATCGATCACCATTTAAAAAAAAAAAAAAAAAATGTCTCAAGTTCTGTGGCCCTTCACGCCCTGTTCTCATGGTGACTCAGTTTCGATGTCCTCTCCGCGTCTGTGGCCTTGGTTTGGTTCCGCCGGGGTCGCCGGTATCGGCGAGTCCATGGGGGCTGTCGTTGGACGGACGTGGTGGCGCCCTCCGGAGGGAGAGCTCACTCACGCCGGCTCCGCGACTAAGCAATTATTGTCGTCAGTAGGGGGCTTAGTAGGTGGCGTCCTGCGTATGTTAGATTAGAACAGGTGCCACTGAACACCACCGAAGTGACTCGGCAGCAGTGCAGTGTCTCCTCCGGTGGGTTGCCTCTTGACGGCTTGACACTGACTGCTCCCAGTGGATTGCCGGTGCCGGTGCTGCGGCGGGACCGGCCGGGCTGTGGCTGTGGACGGGTGTCGGAATGAGCGGCGTGGGTGCACTGCCTCTGAGGTGGCGCAGAGGTTGGGTCAGAAAAAAAAAAAAAAAAAAAAAAAAAAAAAAAAAAACATCTCTCTTGATGTTCCGATCTGAAAGATGGTCTATGGCATAGTGGCTTTGCTCTTGTTTACTTAAATGATTCTTATGATTTCTTATCACATCAGATCGGCCTGTAATCCCAGTTCTTATCGTTGCCTTGCCAGCCAGTGTTTCTGCTCTCTCGTTTCCTTTAGCTCCAGCATGTTCATGGCAGTACATCCATATGAGTCTCTCCAAGGGAAGGCTGCACATCAGTTCATTCCAAGCAGGGCTTCCCATTCAACTTTTTATTTTCTGAAGTAGGTTCATGGAGTCAGTCAGTGTCATGGCTTGTTGAGTTTCAAGCAGGCTTGTAAATGAAAGCCAGTGGAGTGCTTGTGTCACTGCTTCTGCCGCCATTGTTAGACTTGAAGTTGTTAAATTGTGCGCACCCTTGTCTTCCTGGATAGTTTGGACATTTTGCTTCACTGTGTATCCCCAGCCTCACTTACCTTTGTCGACAGAACCGTCAGTGTATATTAAAATATCATCTTTTGTGCAAAGGTCTTCTACCAGCATCTGAATTTTTGCGCTGGTTTTGCCTTCTGGCCATTCTCGACAATGTCTTCCAAATTCTGGAGCGATGGCAATTAGGTAGAAATGTTTCAAGTGGTCTGGCTACTTCTCCCATTCTTTGGTTTCCTCGAATTCTGCTAACTGGCACACAAGCTGTATACTGTCTTCTGCCTGTCCTATCCATGATTTTCTACTCCTAGCCGAGTGCCTTTTGTTTCCTTGACCGCCACATGAAGTGGGTTTGGGGGATTTTCAAGTGCTCTGAAATACGCCTTCACCTGTTCCAGCTTGTGTCTTGTCTATATTGAGGGAAGGTCGAGCAGGTATCGTATAATTTCAACGGTATGTCCTTCGTGGTTCCCATGATCAATCTCAGTGTTATATTTTGAATTCTTTCTAATTGAGAAGGTTGCTGTTGGACAGTGTTGTAAGCCCTAGTCCATAATCAATCATACTGAGTACAAGTGCGTGATACAGTCGGTAGAGATGACGCTGTTCAATGTCTGTAGCTGCTATTGCTTTCATGGCAGATAGGCTTTTTTAATTTAAGAACAATGTTCTTAACATGCTTTCTAAAGGTTAGCATTCTGTCAAAGCCTACACTCAAATTGTGTAGGTTGTTAGTTGATTCAATTGGTATTCCATTGAAGGAACAGGTGAGGGTACTTGTCCTGATGCTTTGTTGCTGAGAGTGCAGACTAATGTCTGGGCTTTTGAAGGGTTGATGGACGATCCAGTCTCTTGACACAACTGAGCAATGTTGTTCACCTGTTGCTGAACTGCTTTCGTTCTTTCTTGAACATTCTTTGATGTTTTGTAGATCAGACCATCCTCTGCTGGTGTCAACACTCGAACGATTCCGTTTCTGTTGAGGTCTGCAAGGCCTTTAGTGTAAACA
>JADBJO010031697.1:0-16476 GCA_016801955.1 Conus betulinus | reverse complement strand
AGAGGGAGACAGCAGGAGAGAGAGAGGAGAGAGAAGGAGAGAAGAGAGAGAGAGAGAGAGAGAGAGAGAGACAGACAGACCAGACAGACAGGCAAGAGAGGAGAGAGAGAGAGGAGAGAGAGGGGAGGCTGGGAATGTGGGAGGGGGTTAGAGAAGAATCATAATAGATTCATCACAACTTCTTTAAAAAGGTTTAAAGAGGGTGAGGGGTGGAGATGAAGGGATGTTGATTCATTTAGATGCACTGTAAATTTTCTTTTAAGCTCGTTTCAATTACTACTTACAGTCATCTCACTTTGAAACCAAAAATAGAAAGTATCCAACTCCATGAGTGGTTCGAACTCACGACCACCGGCTCCATAGGCCAACGCTCTAACCATTTGACCACGGGCTCCTTAAGCCAGCTTAAAGTCCACGTGCATCAAAGGCAATGGGGCAGAAGGGAGATATGGTAGGTAAAGGCCAAAGTCTCCATCTCCCAATCGGAATGAAGTTGATATAACTGGACAGATCACTTAGCCTGGTGACTACGAAAATATTTCGAAAAAGAGGAGACAGAGATGGAAAAAATTAATAAAGATTGATTTTGAATAATCTAGAGTCTATTTCAGCTTCTTTTCAATGAAAGTCTACTTCCCCATCCTCAATAAGAAGAACATAACAATGCCACAGACAAGATCATTCAGAATTGTATTCAGCCATTACTTTTTGTCCCAGTGCACAACTTTTGATTGGTAGGTGATGCCTTTGGCATTCTTATTGTCAATGACACAAACCCACCTACTCCTCACCACCACCAGAGGAAAGTGTAGGGGAACCTGCCTAACACTATACTGACAGATGAAACAAACACCACTTGCAGATGGACAGTGATGATGATGGCAACTGATGATGCTGCATGCATATCAGCAGGGTTCGAACACGTTGACAGTCTGTCTCCCAACATATCGCCCTACCACTTGGCCAAATGGGCACTCTCCTGTATGGCTAGCGAAACAAGCTCAGTCCTTAATCCGTTGATCCAGCCATTTTCTGAACTCGTTTCGTTTAAAGTTGCCGCTCAGGTGTTTTTTTATGTTATGTTGTTTTTTTTTTTTTCTTTTCCACCTTCCTCTGATCGATTATTCCATGAAACGAGCCTCTGGAGAAACCGACAAGAACAACTCTAACCCAGCTAATGGATCGCTTGAATTTGCATGGCCCCTGGCCGCAGCAGTGTCGGCGTCTTTTATCCTGGATAGACGATCGCTACACAAGAAAATTCCATGCTATTCTCGTCCCCTAATGGGTTTCAGAGAGAGAGAGAGAGAGAGAGTCAGGCAGGCAGACAGACAGATAGACAGAGAAGCGAGGAGGTGTGGAGAGGGTTAGAAGCGAATTATTACATTCATCATACCTTCTTTTAAGAACTATAAAGAGGGCGAGAGGTGAAGGGTGGGGGGGGGGGGGGGGATGAGGGAGAGGGTAATAATCTTGATGGGTTGTTTCATTGTCAGTTTTAGTTAGCAGATTTTTTTGCTTTTGTTTTAGATTGTGAAATGGATTGGTGTGCTTAACATGCGTTTTGCTCGCATATTTGCCTTTGTATTTCTCTCCTCTTCTCTTTCTCTGTGTGTATGTGTGTGAGTGCGTATGTGCGTGCGTGCGTGCGTGCGCGTACGCTCGGGCGCGTGCGTGTGTGTATGTGCGTGTGTGTGTGTTTATTTGTTTGTCTATCTGTCTGTCTCTCTGTCTATCTGTGTGTATGGGTTTGGAAGGGAAGGGGGGACGGGGGCTACAGTGATTTCGTTAGACGTCGTATCGCCCTGTTGAGGGTCGATAAAGCATTTGATGAGACCGGTGGCTGACTCTACCCTGCCTGCCCTCCCTCTTCCATACTGTCCCTCCCAACTACCCCCACCTTTCTCTCCTACATCTGTCAACTTACCCCCACCCGCCCTCATCCCCGCACCCCCCATCCCATCTTCCTTGTACGCCTCTGCCTCCCTCTCTTCCCCCACCTTGAAAACCCTATTTTCGAAAACCTCACGACAACCCGTGCTTGTTCTTACAAAACCATCGAGTTTTTTGTTTGCTTGTCTGTCTGTCTGTCTGTCTGTCTGACTTGTTTTTTGCATTGTTGTTGTTGTTGTTGTTTTGTGCAATGTTGATCCGTCTAAAAGTGTATGAACACCTTTGTTGAAAAAAAGTGACGCAGATGCGACTGAATAACACTGGAAGCGACTGATTATAGCACCAGCGGCAGCTCTTCAAAACGGCTCTACCCAGGTAGGCAACCCGTTGTGCAAACGAGGGCGTGGGCTGTCAGGGGTTAGAGCTTGGTTTCTAACCGAGGACAGGCGCAATGCAAGTACTCGTAATACTGTAAATATAATGATAATGATGATTGAATGTACATAGGCCGTCGGCCCATCACAACAGGATAGGTTTTTAGAACAACAAGAGACAGTCAAATGAATACATCATCAGTTTCAAGATCCCAGGTACTGCAGTTATCATGAAAATTCGCACATCATAATCACATCTGATCCCTCTCTTATTCCAACTCTGACAGGATTTTGTGGACTACGGATTTTTTCCTGCGCACATGCTCACAACTTGTCCCCTTCCCATCCTCTCACCACCTTCCCTTCCCCTTCACCCCCCACCCCCCCCCCCCCCAAACCAGTCATGCAGAGAGAGAGAGAGAGAGAGAGAGAGAGAGAGAGAGAGAGAGTGAGGTTGATACGAATGTTTTAGAGAGGGAGAGAAGAGAGAGAGAGAGAGAGAGAGAGAGAGAGAGAGAGAGAGAGAGAGAGAGAGGAGAGAGAGAGAGAGAGACGAATGTTTTATTCAGGGTAAAATTGATAAGCTAACAGCGGTTTTTTTTACACTATGCTCTCACAATAAACAGGTAAAGAAGGAAACAAAGAATTCAGCAGGAAGAGGTCCCTCGCTCTTCCATCACCTCCACCCACCCCTCTCTCCTCCCACCCCTAATTCAAAAGGAAAAAAAGAGTTTTGAAATTAAAGGAGCGATACACGTTGATCAGATAATTGACACAAAGACAGAAGGGGAAAAAAAACACAAAGGAAGGAAGGAAGAAAAGGAGAAGAGAGAGATAATCGGTGTTAGCGTGTCTAGGGGGGTGCCTGACTATTTTATTCGAATTTTGGTCTCTCGCCGTGACTCTCTCATTCAATTCAGTCACTGAAATCAAAATGTAAATTAACCACACATTTATTTAAATACATAAGTATGCACACAATCAAATTATTAAATCATAGCCTAAGCGAGTCCTTCACATTGACTAAAGCGAGTCCTTCTTTTTTGTGTTTGTGTCTTGTGGGTTAAGAAAAAAAAGAATTATGCAGTTCTGGCCTGTCTGGCCAGCACACATCAGTTCCTGTCGTCGTGTGATGATCACGGAAAACTCCTGGTCAGTCGACGTTGTCGTGACCCTTGATCATCGGTCCTGTAGACGTTGCTCGTTGATGATGTGCTTTGCTTCTCGTGGTCCACATGTTCAACTTCAGGCTTGACCGGGGCCCTCAGGATTTGACCCTATTCGGGGTTCCGCAGCGACTAGGAAAATAACGTCACGGTGCTTGACGTCAAACACCGTGACGTTCTCAGCTGGGTGAACTAGAAGGGCTTTCGTTTGCTCTCCGGAGGGGCTCTTCGGGTCTTGATCTCTGTCAGCAGGACGGATCCTCCTGGGCCGTTCCTGGCTGTGGTGAAGTCCTGGCGTGGGTAGAGGTGGTGCGTCGGTGGGGACTGGACAGATGGCCAGTCCCGCCTCGGTGTTTGTGTCCTCGAGGATGTTGCCGCACCACACTTCTGTTTGCTCCTGAATGGACTCCACCAGAGAGTACTAGCTTCCAGGAGGTCGTGTGCTGACAGGGAGACTCCGGCAGGATCTGTAGCCTTATCACTCTGGAGAGCCTAGAATTGCGCTGCTACTACGGCCATGTAAAATCTCCTTCTAACCGTTTTCCCCGAGTGTCCTAGCAGCTCCCTACACTTGTGCACATAGCGACCAATCAGGGTGTTGAAGAGGACTGGCTGAGCCTGGCCTCCCCAGTCACAGCTCTTGCAACACTCTGATGCATATTACAGTTCTGAGTGAAGCCTTTACGCAACCTCTTACGTACTCCATTCAGAACTGTGTTCCTAAACAATGCAGCACAAAGTATGGGTTTGTCTCAAAGACAGAATGGGCTTGGTGTCTGACAGAGAGAGAGAGAGAGAGAGAGAGAGAGAGAGAGCAAACCTGAAGTTAACATCCAAACTCGGAAAGGATGAGAAATTGAAAGACAGAACCACAAAAGACAACAAATTTACAAACAGAACAAGATCTAAGTTTACAAGATAATCATTCCCGGTCAAACAGCTTGCTTGGGTAACTTGGACGGCTGGAACCCTTAAGCTCTCGCTGTGTGTGTGTGTGTGTGTGCGTGCGTGCGTGTGGACCGGCGTGAGTGCGTGTTTGCGTGCATGCGTGCGTGCGTGCATGCGTGCGTGCGTGCGTGCGCGTGTGTGTGTGTGTGTGTGTGTGTGTGTGTGTGTGTGTGTGCATGCGTGCGTGCGCGTGTGTATGTGCGAGCGTGGTGCGTGCGTGCATGCGTGCGTGCGTGCGTGCGTGTGTGTGTGTGTGTGTGTGTGTGTGTGTGTGTGTGTGTGTGTGTGTGTTCTTCGTCTTTTTTTTTTTTTCGCTCTCCCTGATCGATCCTTTGAAGGTGATCGACATCTAAACAATATTAGGCAATCCTTCCGCCCAGCACACAGTTGCTGGCAGAAGAGTAATCAAATCAGGCCGGTATGCCTTTAGCCGTGTGGGGGGAGAGGTGTTGATGTCTTTTATCACTAACTGTGGCGACGGCACAATGCTTATCAAATCACCCACTGCCTTGTTCTCTTTCTTGTTTATTGGGTTGTTTTTTGTGCCTTTTTTCATGTTTGTGCTTTTCATGTTTGTTGCGTTAGAACACATGATTTTGCCAGCACATAAACGAATGTATGTACACAACGCGCATACATAAGCTGGCATGCGCCTGCGGACGCGGGTATGCTCATGGGGTACGGCAGGGACAAACACACACGAGCGCGGTCGGCGAGGCCGGCTCGCGCGACGCCGCGCAATACGCCAACAAACGACCCGAACACACGACACACCACACCACACACGCACCACGCACCCACCCACACAGCGTTCACACACACACACACAGAGTCGAACACGCACGACACCGACAGCACACACACACCCACACCACAAACACACACACACACCACACACACACCAGTGCACCACACAACACAGACAACACGCACAACACACACGAAACGCAGCAACACACTTCGACGAGAGAATGTAACACACACACCAGACACACGCACCACCACACACACACACACCCAGCCACATTACACACACACACGCAACGCACGCACGGCGCACGCCACAAACCCCACCCCAGAACGACACACGCACCACAACACAGAACACACACAGAACACAGCACAAACACCACACCACACACACACAACGTGTACAAGAGATTGGGAGAGAGGGAGGGACGAGGTAACAGCGGGGGAGGGAGGGGGGGAGTGGGCTGAGGAGTGTCACTGTCCGTCAACACGAGTATTCTACTGGTCGATAGCTGTAGCACAGCCGACTAGATGCCATGGGAGGAGGGGGGGAGGGGGGGTGCAGGAGGAGTTATCACCCATAGAGAGAAGAATCGTTCAACTTTACACAAGCACACACACACACACACACACACGACGACACCGCCCACACCACCAACACAGCAACGGGCAGCGGCAACGACAAGCACCACACCCAGACCAGCACACCACAGACACACCAGCAGAACACACACAACTTGTGGGCAGACGTGGAAGAAGAGTAGTATTCTACGGGATTTCGCCGTCACGCCTTCCTGTTAACTGGCCCAAGATGCGTAGACTTGATGCATTTCATGTTGATGGTAATCAAACACAGTCTCTCTAGAAAGGCTGATCGCTAAACCAGGAGTGATGGGAGACCCCCACCCTCCACACGAAATGTGATGAATGATGTTAGACATAAACCACACTTCACAGCAGGACTCTAATGGAAAACCGTATGTGCAGAGAAGAATGGTCCAACGAGATGGTGATATGGATTATTTGGAGCTCGACCCGAGAGATGCGAGAAATAAGATAGAGAAAATAATTTGCTAGCTCATGACTAAAATTTTACAAGATTAGCCAAATCCCCTTTTAATAAGGCTTTCCGCGTGTTGAGTAAGAGAAATAGTTTGCAGAGTTGCGAGATTTTTAATTTGCGACAAATAGTTGTAGCCTGAGTATTGGAGATTTTTTTGGCCATAAGCGATGACTGACCGGTAGGTGACCCTTGCGGGGATCGGCGAGGGCTATAGAAGCACTATCAATCCACCCGAGCCAAGACACGAGCACAGACACCGCACAGCGACAAACACACACACACACAAGGGACAACACACACGCAAAACCACAGCACACCACGACGAGCCACCACACACGACAGCAAACACACCACCGCAGTTCACACACGCCACACCCCACACCACCACACTCCACACACACACCAAGCCCCAGAAACCCACACTCCCACCCACACACAACACACAGACGGCAACACCCACACACAGCCACCGAACAACACACCACACACCAGACGACCCCACGACACACACCACATGCAGCAGCAAGCAACACACACGAGCACGACACCGGCACGCACTCCACCGCGACACACACCCCGCACAAGGACACACAGCACACCCACACACAGAAGCGACGCACACACACGCAGAGAACACGAACAGAACACACAACCACACAGGATGGCGCGGGGCGCGGCGCGGCTCACAAAACACACACACAAACACACCACACCAAAACCACAGGCGGACAGACCCAACGGGGGGGGCCGGGAGGGGGGCGGACCACTTCACAGGGGGGGCGATGTGTGGGGTGTGGGTCGTGTGTGTGTTGTTGGGTGTGGCGTGTGTGTGTTGTGTGTGTGTGTGTAGTGGGGGTGGTTGGTGTGTGGTGGTGTGATTTAGATAGGACAGATTGCTAAGTTAGGTAGGCAGATCGAACAAAACGAAGAAGAAAGACAGCAGGAAGAGGGGACGCAAGACAGATATTTTGACGTAGTTGGGGTGATTTCAGAGAAGGGACGGTGATACATTTTTTTTGTTTTAGCGACAGCCGCCGCTCAAAAGCGACAAAAAGATGCGAACCGGGAGAGAAGAGAGTGGGGGAGAGAGTGGCGGAGAGCGAAAGTTGAAACATGAGACAGAAGGCAACTACACAGCACACGCATCTTTACAGTCTGTCACAGGATTACAAGATCGAATCTTCCCTTACGCGTAATGGGAAGGAGCTGACCTTGTAAATCTGAAAAGGGACGAAAAAAACCGCAGGCAGGGTCTGCACACTAGAAGATCAGTATTGGCGGCTAAGGCATGCGTATGAATATGTTCATACATGAAGTGTTAGGAGCGGGGGAAGATCAGTGGAAATGTAACGGCTCACTTTCCTTGTAGATGTCCTCCATATTCCCTACACCGGTGTCTTCGACCGATAACGACACGTCCGGCACACACCGCTCTCACCTCCCACACCCCCCACTCCCCCCCCTCCCCAAGCAATTTTCTACAAATTTAAATGTAAAACCTACACGGCGAGAAAGTAGAGGAGATTAGAGATAAAGAACTGCAGGAGGGAGGGAAGAGGAAGGGAGAAGAAGAGAGAAGAGGCGTGAGAGAGAGAGAGAGCAGGACACACAGCCACCGAGAACCCACACACACACACACACACACCACCCCACACACACAACCCACACACATTAACACACACGGATGGACACACAGGCCCACACACACAGACACATGAAGGTGAGCGTGCCAAGGTAAGGTATGAGGTGAGGATATAGAAGGACAATCGGGGACAGTGCGATAGAGAAAGTGGTAGTCAGGGATTCCTGCCCGGGTGATACGTCGAAAGACCAATATAGTACCAAGGACATATTAAAGAAGTAGGAGGGAACAAGAAACGGGAAAATAAACGGACAAGGACGGAGGTAATTTCTCGGGCCGGAGGGACGGCGGGAGAACGGAGAGGAGAGGGGGGGGGGGGGGGGGGGGATGGGCGGGGATTCCGGATTCGGGGAAAGAAACCAGTGTGACAGATCCCCTCCTCCCCGTATAGGCGAAATGGAAAGGAAAACCCCGAGGCACATTGGAGATCAGGAAAGAACGGAACAGTTACTGAGCTTACTAGGCCTCTCACCCCTCCTGCTATCCGTACCCCCCTACCCATCCCGAAGGGTGAAACACACCGACGAACACACGGCTAGAGCGCTGCGCGCGCGCGCGCCACAACCAATCCACACACACACACCACCCACACACCACGAACACGACAACACCACCCACACACATACAACGCACCGCACGCACACTCACGCATGCGCCGCACGCGCGCAACACACAGAACAGGGCAACACGACAGAACCACACCCACCGCCCCCCGACCCCCCCCCGCAACGAACACACACGACAAATGAAACCGTGCTGAATCTGGTAGGATGTAGTGGGGTGGAGAATAGGCTAAGGTGGGATGGACTGCGCCTTGCGCTGCGGCTGTCATTTGGTTTGTGCCCCCCCCCCCCCCCCCCCCCAAGGTTGATTGATAGTCGCCTTCTTTCCTGCGCCTCCCCCGCCTCACCGCACTCCACCCCCATCTGCGAAATCCCCACCCCACCACCACCCGTTGTAGGGCCTAGGTTACCTTGGCGTTCCCCCAACCCTTTCCGACTCCAGCAATGACAAAGACGAAACGGTCCGCGAGTATCTTACATTTTTTTTAGGAATAAAAAAGTCGCGATGTGGTTGTGTAATTGTTGGAGCATGTGTGATTTGATCTGTTGCTGCGCATCCCCCGGGCTCCCCATAGCAGAATCTCGCTTCTTCACTCTGGCCCCCGACCCCCAAACCCTCCGCCCCCAAACTCCCTACGCCACTAGAGTCCCTAAAGTCTTCTTTCATGACACCACAGAAAGCAATGTATTGCAATGTTAAATGCCGTGGACGAGAGATCGTCACCCATAAAGGGAAACCGTCCAATGCCGAGAAAATAGTGACAGCAGGCGAATCCTACCGGCACACTGCAATACAACTCCGCAAGTCACAGCAACAGGCACAGAGCAACATGGACAGCACAGCACAGCACCAGCGCAACACAACCACACACAACCCAACACAACACCACACAACACACACAACACCACACTACCACACACCACGACACCAACACAACACGGACAACCCACACCACACAACGCCAACTCAACGCACTTTGATTCACCTTTACGCGACAAACGCACACAACGCAGACGCAACGTTGACTCATTCAATGCCTCAATTCAATCACGCAAACAAAACGCAACACAACGAACACGCAACGCAACGCAACTCAGTCAATGCGACCAAACCTCAATGCAAGATAAGGCCGCAAGAGAGAAAGGTCGCACCGCAACACAGACAGGAACTCCAGGCAAGAGCAACGCAAACCTCGAGAGCTAATGGCAAAACGCATTCCAGGCGTAGCGCAATGTGCAAAGCGACTCAACACAACAACAAGAAGAGCAGAACCCCGGGACCGACAACACGACACGACACGGACATGGACGACGGCAAGACGCGCCAAGCACGAAACGAAAAAACAAACAAACCAACACAGACACAAACCACCAACAGCACAAACAAGACGCGCACACAACACAAAGCAAAGACTCAACGCGACGCATGTAATTCACGACTTTACGCGGCAAATACGGGACCACAAACGAGAACGCAGATGCGAACTCACTCAACGCAACCAGATGCAAAATCAACCAGACCAAGAAAACGCAACACACACGGAACTTCAACGCAAACGGCACGCACACAACTCGACCAAAGCAACGCAATCACGCGGCGCACCGCGAGGGGGCAAACTCAAGCTCAACACAACACGACCCGAGGCCAAGGGACACACGACAGACGAACACAAAGCACCAACCGGATGGGCTGTAAATACAACAACATGCGAAACAAACACCAAAACACGAACGAAACCAAGAGAACGAAACACCAGCAAAACCAGCACGGTGTAACTGCAAACCTTGCAGCCTGCTGTTTCGAGTCGGTTGTGCGCCTCGTTTGTCTTAGTCTTCGTTGGAGAGGCAATAGGAGAGGACCCACACACGCCGCGACTCCTCTAGGAAAGCTCATCATCAGCCGACACCCAGTCCGGTAGCTGCAAACGACAGCGCGAGCGCACCCATGTACCCGAAGTGGGGGACATAGACCAACCACAGCGCTCACCAACACACACACAAGAAACGACCACCACACACACACACACACACGCACACAAGACAAACACGTACACACACACATACACAGAAACAGACGCACCCCACCACACACGAACGACAACACGGGCGCTCCCCTCCTTCCGCTTTCCACTCCGACTTCCTATTCATGTCTCCGCCCTGCCACGTAATTTGTCTTTCCTCTGGTGTCAATTGGCTAATCGAAGGTCTTGTCCCCGGCACCGCGACGTCCCCTCCCCCTTGCCGACCACCACTTTTCTCGCCCCCCTCCAGGACGCGATCCCCCCACCCCCGCGATCTTCTTTCTCCCACGTGACCAGCCCAGGAATGTTCTGTATGTGTGCTTCGGTAATTTGACCGCCACCCCCCTACCCTCCCCCTTCTAAGAACAACACTTTTTCGCCTCTGGGACAAACAAAGACGGTGCATTCGACCACTAGATCCCCCCCCCGCTGCCCCGCGCATGCCCCATTCCCCATCCCGTAGACACTGATATCCGCCTCCCCCCTCCCCGAGCAGCGATCTTCTGTCCCACTCCACGCATTCTGGCTATGCCTCTACCCGCCATCCCTTCCCACGACCGCGATCCCCTCACCACCCACATTGCCATACATCACCCGGAGAAATGGGACTAAGTGAGCTGCCGAGGCTCATGTGTGTGTAGACTACGTTCGTTTGGTTCAGCGGGGTGTTTTTTGCGTGCTGAGTGCGTGTGGTGTGGTGTGTGTGTGGTGTGTGTGGATGTGTGGGTGAGATGTGTGTGTGTGTTTGTGTGTGTGCACGGTACGGGCGACGACGAGAGAAGAAGAAGGGAGAGAGGAGAGGGAGAGGGTGAGAGAGGAGAGTGGATGAGAGGGAAGGAGATGGAATGGAGCGGGGAGGGAGAGAGGGGAAGAGAGAGAGAGGGGGAAGAAGGAGAGGCGGTGAGAGAGGAGGAGGATGCGAGGAGAGGAGGAGAGAGGAAAGAGGTGAAGGAGGAGGAGGAGAGGAGAGGGGATGAGGAGAGAGAGAGGGAGGAGGGAGGAGGTGAGGGAGAGAGAGATGGGAGGAGGAGTGAGAGGAGATGAGGAGCGAGAGCGAGGCGAGGAGGGGGTGGAGAAAGGGGATGGAGAAGAGATGAGGGAGAGCCAGAGAGACGGCAGGGGGAGGGTGGGAGATGGGAGAGAAGAAGAGAAGTGTGTGTTGAGTGTGTGTGTTTATGTTGGTTAGTTGGAGTGGTAGTGTGTGTGAGTAGGGTGCCGTGCGGCGGAGAGAGTGTGTGTGTGTGTGGTGTGTGTTTGTGTGTGTGTGTTGTGGAGTGCGTTCGTGCGTGTACGTGGTGTGGGGGTGGGGTTGTGTTGTGTGTGGTGTGTGGTGTGTGTGGGAGTGATTCAGGTCCTGAATTCCGCCAAATTCCCCCCATCGCCGATCCAGCTGCCAAAATCCCTTGCTGTTAACGAGGGTTGTTCGGGGCAGGCAAATAAGGGCTGCGAGAGGAACCCCACTCCCGACGAGTGTCTTTTGGGCGCGGAAAAGAGAATTCGTCAGGCATCCTAAGACGAAGAACGAAGGCTACACTCCTGGGTAAAAGAGAGAGAGAGGAGAAGGGAGTTGTGAGAGGGGGAAGGAGGATGACGAGACAAGCGAGAGGAGAGGGAGGGGAGAGAGGAGAGATGAGGTAGAAATGCGAAAGAAGGGCCGCCGGCGGCGGAGGATGAGGGGGTTTTGGGGGGGGGGGGGGGGCAGGGGGGGTGGAGGGCGGTAGAAGATAGGGAGTAGCGGTTCAGCTCCGGAAGTCGATAAGGGCGAAATGCTGAGGGCGCGGGATCACGAGTCTCAAGATGAACCAACATCGAGACGGAGGCGAAAATCCACTAGAAACTGCGCCGAGGGTTTTTTTGACAGGAGATGAGAGGAGAGCGCCGATACCTTCCGCCCAAGGCTACAACAGTCCTTACAAACACCACCAACCAGAAACACCACACAACACACCCAGCCACACCCACACACACACCACCACGCACACACAGAGAGTCACACCACACCCCCCACACACACAACACACCGATCGATCACACCACACAGCACACACACCAAAGCACACAAGAAGGATCAGACGCACGCCGCGACGACACACGACGGACACAGCAAGACAGGGAACACACAACACACACAGACGCAACACACCACCACAACACACCCACGACCACCCCAGAACCGACGCACGCCACAGCATGCAGCAGCCACACACCACACACAACACACACACACCACAGCAACCACCAGCACACACGACTCCGAGAGAGAGGAGAGAGAGTGAACGAGAGGGGAGAGGGTTGACCGCACCGACTCTGTGGCCCTACTGTAAACAGGAGATGTCCTTGGTTTGCATTGACCTTTCCGAGCCCTACACCAAGACCCCGGCGCGCCCCGACAAAGAGTTTGAAATTCAAGTCCCAGTTCAGTCGGATTTTTTGGCGAAAGATTGAAGGAAAGGGAAAAATAGAAGCAAAGAGATATACAGAAACGGGGGGAAGTTCATACCGCGAGGCGCGTTGGTTGGGAGGGATAGGAGTCATGGATTTCAAAATCCTCGAGGTAGATTAGGTTAGGTTTTGATTCAGAGACGTTCACGCACAGCCAGGCCGAGAGTACTCCAACGACCAGTGTGAGGAGAAAAATGAAAAAAATAAGAGTTAACGAAAAAGGTAACTGTTCAGGGGGAATGTTCCAGACGGTTCGTGGATGGAAGCACTTGGTCAGCAAGTGAAGTGTTGAGGTGTTTCTTGTTGTCACAAGAGAAAGCGTGCCATGGCTTCCCCGACAAACCTCAGCAGCTCTGTTCAGACTTCGGACCAAGTGCTACAGCACGAGAGAAAAAGTGTGGAGAGGATTCATGCAAGCGTGATGAAAGCTACATTTTCTTACGCTATTATTTTTCATGGTTATACCGGAAAAGGTACAGCAAGTCAACATTCTTCTAGACAATGGAGCGACGTTTACTATTTGGGAGAGGTGCAGGGGGGACAGGACCGAAAATAAAAACGAGGATCTAACGACCACTCTAGACGGAGTGCGAGAGGGGGCAGAATTGGAAAGGCTCGAGGGAACACCAACGACCAGATCAGAAGGCCGTTAGTATTGATTGGGGAGAGGATGGATGCGGGGATGATGACAGGGTTTTAGGCCGAGGAGATGGACCCAGACAGAGCCAAATGAGCAGGAGAGCTTTACTATTTGAAGGAGAGTGGACGGGTGCAAGGGGACTAAGTGTTTAGCCGAAGGAGAGCGGCAAGGACGACGAGCAGGGGCAGAGGAGAGACGAGCCGTACGCATGGTGGAGGTGAAGAGGAAAATGAGGGCGAAGAAAAAGAAGAAGAGGGGCATGGCTAAGGGGCGGAGGAGAGGGGGGAGACAGTTAGTGGAGAGGAGAGGACGGCAAAGGGAGGAGCAAGGGGGGAAAGGGGGGAGAGGGGCGAGAGGGAAGGGAAGAGGGTGGTCGAGGAGGAGAGAAAAATAAAACCGTGATGGGGGGGTACTGAGGGGTGATATCAAAGTAGGGGGCTAAGGATGGTAGAGAGAGGAGAGCGGAGAAGGGAGACGGAGAAGGAATACCAAAAGTAAGAGGGGAGGACGTACAGATGTAGGGAGATAATAAAGTGGTAATGTGCGTGCCCAGATAGCAACAAAAGCCAGATCTGAAAAGGAAGCGAAGGACGCGGCTATTCTTTACAGTTGGAAGCAGGTGGATTCCGGTAGGGTGAAGGTTGAGAAGTCAGAGGGGAAAGCGATAGAAAGGGAGCATTGTCTATCCCTCGATCATTGCCCCACCCTCTTTGGCGGACTTTGTCTTGTATGGTATGTTTGAGTGCCATGTGTTCATACCTCGAGAAGCGTAAGAGGCGGATTAGCACCTGTTTTGTTATCCTTCGATGCATCGGCATCATCAGAGCCAGATTGATCAGTCGAATGTCATCCGCGCTTGCCTTGTGAGCAGAGAGAATTTAGGCACAGGTTGCGGATGTAACATGGGTCGCGCAAATCATGACCTATTCTGCTCGAGAGGATCAGTATGCACAGTCCGAATCGCACGATCAAATCAAATCTGGTTATCAGGAACTTTTCCAATAGGAGAGGGAGGGGTGAGAGACATTGTAAGAGAAGATACAGCTAGAATACGCCACTGTTGTAGCCTACAATGAAAAACATATTGGTTGTGGAGGTATTACGTTATTCTCAGAAGTAAACATTGACCTTTTTTTGCTGTAACGGTCTTTGAGAAAAAAAAAGCACATTAAAAAGTTAACTCTTCGGCCCTGCACGATACTATTACTCCCCGGTTGGGCGCGGAAAAAAAAGTAAGTTATTCGCTTATGGGAGGTGAACTTGGTAGCGAAGAGGAGCTCATTCGAGAGAAAAAAAGAAAGAAAAAACGTCTGTTTACGCTAGAAGCGCGACCGTCTTTGACTTTATGAACTTAGTTATTGCACAAATGAAACACGCCAACCACCCACCCCCCGTCGCGCCCTTGTGCCATCCTCATGTTTCGTGTAGATTCCGGAATCCACGGGCTCTAATTGATGTTAGAAAGTCTAAGAATGCTTAAATATCTAATTCTCCTGGAAGTCATTAGTAATCTGGAAACGGAATTTTGCCGAGTGTTCGTTTTTTTAGGTAAGGTGGAGAGGCGAATAGAAATTTTTTTGGGGGGGGCTAGTTATGGACTCTGGGCACTTGATCATCCGAAAGCTTGTCTCATACACTGTCTTCGTATTCAAGAAGGGTTAAAAAAAAGGAAAACACAAGCTTGACTCTCGCTCCAGCGATGGATATGATAGCGAAGTGGGGGGGGAAATGAGCTCAGTGCCCCCGCGGCATTGGTCAGTTGGAACGTCCCGTCGATGCACTTCACGTGTTATTGCTCAGGTATGTGTTTCTAGTTCTTGGATTCCGGCGTTGGTGTGCTGACGACGACACTTCACAAGGACTTGATAGTCAAGGAAGGAAAGAGCTTGAAGAAAGCGCAAACGGTGATTTAACGCGGTCGGCAAGAGGCGTGACATGGGCAGCCAATCGGCCGGCCCTCTGTGAAGGTCGGGAGCGAAGAAGCTGGCCGTGCGCAGTGCCTGAAGGGCGGGCCGGCCAGTTTGAACAGGTCCATTGCTAGGAGCGATCTCTCGTGGGCAACGCGAAACTGCAAGCACGTGAGAATTTTCGCCATTTTGGCACGCTGTGAACAGTTACTATGTAGTATTTGTTCTTTCGCACGTTAGCATAGCCTAACAAGGAATTTTTCACCCATGGGTTCAGGACATCTTTTTTCTTGCAACGCGTAGAGATCCATAGAGACATTCACAAAGCTTGAGTTTTAAGCCAAGGGTTATATTTCATTAATATTGAATGACAAACAAATCACTCGATTTCATTTCAATGAAACTAAGAAAAAAATCTGATAAGCTACCTGAGCAAAAGAACACCGCCGTGTTCGAAAGGCGCAGAATACTAGTGAAACGAAGGGGGGGGAAGAGATAGACCAATTCCTATAGCACGCGGGTGAATTAGTGAGCACCAACACCAAGCGCAGTAAGCAGAACCGTCGCCAGAAAGGGGGTACAACACCTGAGGTAGTTTCCACTGTCAGTATTGGTGGCACCAGGAAAAATCAGTACATATGTCCTGCTGTTATTGCTTGTTCAAGAAACGATCTGTATTGGGAACGTGTCAGTATTTTGTTTTTTGGGCTTTGTTTTTCTTTGGTTACTTGGTTGTTTTGGGTGCTCTTGGAGCCGTATTGGTTGTATTCTGGTAGCAGAGAGCGTTGCGTTTTACTCTGTAGCCTCTGTTTCTATGCAGTGCGTCGTCTTTTGGTCCCTGCCCTGCTGCTCGCCCTACCTCCTCCCTCTCTCCTCTCTCTCTGCCCACTGTTTAGCTGTCTGTATTGTCTCCTGTTTGTGCTGGCTGTCTGTCAGGGACTATCTGACTAAATGTCTGGATCTGTGTCTCTCGTGTCTCTCTCGTCTGCCTCTGTCTGTTGTCTGTTGTTCTGTCTGTGCCCTCTCTGGCTCTCTGATGCTCTCTCTCTCTCTCTCTCTCTCGTTCT
>JADBJO010031696.1:0-16478 GCA_016801955.1 Conus betulinus | reverse complement strand
GCACTCAGATTTTTTGTCTTAATGGGTGTTTAGAAATAATGTTTGGAATTTACCACATATCCCAGCAGCCTCTCTAGATATTCCTTCGTTTGTGTGGTAGACGAAATTTCTTGGACAAAAATATCGTTTTAACTGTCCATGCTTTAAAGCACGATATTCAGATTTCCGCAGAATAATACAAAATATTTTTATAAGAATTTTACAGATGTTTAAAATATTGTTCACATTTTCGATGTTAAACTCTGATGGCCCTTTTCTCATAACGTTTGGTTTCCCCCTCACATCTTCGCCTCTGGCGTGTGTCAAAGTTTTAAGAGTTGGTCAGGTCATGGGAACTGGCAGTGGATGGATATAGTAGCGATCTGCCCCTAGAGGGATTAAAAAAATGGACGTATTCTTTGTTTTTTCTTTTTATTTTACTTGCTTGTGCTTTCATTTGCTTGTTGTTTTGTTTTAATTACGGTGGACCAAAGATGTATGGAACACGGATTCCACGCTTCTCACTACCAAGCCCTTAAAACCACCATACATGTCCACGTATTGGCTTTAACATGCACAGACATTCACAAATTGGTAGAAAACTCTGTACGTTTCATGACTGAACATTGAGAAATAAGGCGAGAGCACTGACAACAACAACAAAAAATGTTTGTGAACATCTGGAATATGTGTATGAAGACCTGGTACGATCCAGTCTGGCATCTTGTTAATTTTAGAATTGGTAGTATGATAAGGAGGTCAGTTTTCATCACCTAAAGGAGCTTGAACTGCACACCTGTTTTCTCCCTGCTAATATGTGTGATCTTGTTTTGAGACTTCTTTTAGTAATTGGATGTAGAGCTTGTTTTCCTAGAAGGGTGGCTGGAGGGGGTGTGTCATTTACAGTGGTGTCAGTCTTCATTAATTTTGTGAGGTCTTTCGGGGAGCTGTGAAGAATAACAACAGTGCATCTTTACCTCCAAATCTGCAATTATGATGAAAAGGAAATTTGAAGCAGCTCATTTGTTTTTTATCTGAGTCATTGCTGGTGTAAATGACAATGATCAGGGCATTGACTCAGTATGTGAGAGTGTTCGTTAAATGAAAATGTGTATTTAGATATGAGCTGTATGCATGGATGTATCTGCAGTAATGTTCGTGTGTGTGTTCATATGTAAGTGTGTAAGTGTATAACCAAACACCTACGTTTGAACGTACACTTTTTAGCAAAGCTCAGTTTGGAATGAATGAATATAGACGTTCGTGCGTGCACATATAATATACTTGAACGCCCATTGGCTTTAACATGCACAAGCATACACAAATATGCATCCAAGCACATGCCCACAGTCACATTTACATGCCCTCACGCACATGGATGTGCATAATGACGCGCGCATGTGTGCACACACACACACGACACACACACACACACACACACACACACACACACACACACACACACACACACACACACACACACACACACACACACACACACACACACACACACACCACACACACACACACAAACATTGAAGACAACAGCAAGCTTTCACTTGGTTCCCCATAATACATAGCGTAAAACAAAATATAGTCAGATGGAAAAAGCACAAACTAAAAAACGTTTCTTAAAACTAAGTTAGTTTTGATGAATTGAATGAATCAGATTTGTTTGCAGATGGAATAAGATCTGAACTGAAGATACTGATTATGTATTGACAGGGGCAAGACACTGCTACATCAACGGGGGAAAGGAGCTGCTTCATCAACGGACAACGGAGACCAGGTCACGTGAACGAACTCAGTGGATGCGGCCAACCACAAATGGGGGAGTATTGTTCTTGATTTTTCGCTTGTTCTTCTCTCTCTCGTCTTTACACTTCTTCCAGTGTAGCTGTCCCTTTCTTTCATATTTAAGTGTACTGTCATAGAGTTTAGTGCTTCCTTGTGTGAGTGTGTCGTCTTCTATCCCAGGATTCATTGTCTTCTTTCCCAGTTTTAGTATCGCCTTTCCTCACAAAAGTTCTACTGTCTTTTACAGGGGGTATATTTTCGACACTCGCAACTTTGAAATCTCCTTTCTGCGGTACTAGAATCTTCTTCGTTCTCAGATGCTAATCTTCTTATTCAGGGTTTAGTGTTTTCTTGATTCACAGATGTTTCTGTCCTTTTCTTCAGGAACTAGTGTCCCATATTTTCCACAGCTGATGCTCGTCTTTTTTTTAATTGGGGTGTACCCTTTCCTAACTTTCTAGTCTTCAGTGATTCTTTCCGTGCATCTTCTTTTCCAGGATTTTGGGTCTTCTTTCTCAGAGTATTATGTGTTCTTCTTTCCTAGGATTTAGTGCCACCTTTCCAGGGTTCTTCTGTCCTAAGATCACATGTCTTCTTTCCTGGGTTTAGTGCGTTTTTCTTCCCCAGGATTTAGTGTTCTGTCCTTTCTCAGGGTTTGATGCCTTCTTTCCCAGGCTTAGTGCCCACTTCTTTCTCAGTACTTAGTGCCTTCTTTATTCTACAGTGTTTAGTTTCAGTGTTCCAAGGATTCAGTGCCCTCTTCTTTTCCCCACCACAACACAACCCACCCCCATTACACCCCACCACACAACACACACCCCCCCCCACACACACACACACACACACACCACACACACCCTCACACACACCACACCACACCACTACCACATCCCACCACACACACAACACACACACACACACTACACAACACACAACATCACCACACAATAACACACACCACACCACAACACAATGCACACACAATGCACCACACACACACACACACCACACACCACAGCACACACAACCCCACACCACACAACCCCACACCCCCAACACACACACATCCTCATAAAAAACTACACCCCACCCCACACCACCAAAACATCACATTACACCACACCACACCGGAACACAAAACACACACAAAACACACACACACCACATCAGGGGGTTGGAATAGCTCAGTGGTAGAGCGCCAGACTCGTAATCTTGGTGATCCTGGGGTTGCGGGTTTGAATCTCCGCTGTCCGTTTTGGGTATGGGGGATTTTTCACTCGGAGTTGACATTGGTTCTGACTCCATCTCCCTTACAGTCCTTCGAATGAGACGATAAACTGAGGTTCACAAGAGTGGGGACTCTGGTATTTTACACTAAGGCCTGTTTGGCCGTCTGTGTTGAGGTCTGAACTGAAATATGCGTGTCCAACGTTCAGACCTCGGATGTTAGATATTGTCCAGCACTTCACCTTGGTGCTTGTACCGAGATCTGTGGGAAGTCTTGAAGAGACTGTCTGGCAGTGGTCGTTTTCTTTTGGTGCGTGAAGAGTATCATTTTCAGTTTGTCATTGCCACTTTTTGCGGAGATCTCTACATTCTGTTGCCTCACAGTCTGTCATGGATTGGTGGGGATCTTCTGTAAGCAGGAACCATGGTGTATGGTGCCTTCTTTGACTGCATCTCTCTGTGGGATACAGCAGAAGGTGTTCAGAAACTTCGACTCCCAGGGTGGCTGTGTCACCTTGGATGGTGAGTTGTTAGGACAGGGAGTCTAGTGCAGAATGGTGGCTTTAGCTAGGCTTTAGTAGCTTGGGGGGGGGGGGTTAGGGGTTAGAGGGAGGCCCGTTCCAGCGCATCATTTAGCTCCTGGCATGACTGAAAGTGTGCAGGATGCTGCAGTGTTGAATTCTGTGTGGATAAGAAATTTTGGCGTCGCGTAGTTGGAAAAAACGGTCTGAATGGATCGGAATGGCCTTACCATGAGATCCATTTTGCAATGGCATCAGCTTGACCAGCTCCTGCGCGTGGGAGCTTATCAGGGTGTGGGGACCCTGGAGGTGTCAGAGCTGTAGTTCATAAAGCAGAGTGCCACTGGCCTTCCTGTGTGACACATGGCTGCTCTGGTTTCTGTGACAGTTGTCCGCGGACCAAAGGTACAGAACAGTGTTACCAGACGAGACGCTTCAGGAAAGGCATGCATTTCCTGAAGTGTCTCTTGGGGCCCCCCTGGTACTGTCTGAGTACCCCTTGTTTTGCAGAGAACCTGTCATGGCGGTCATATCGGCGTGGAGTTCACACTGGAGGTCCCATGGAACTGGCTTCAGTATAGGCTTTAACGTCGGTCGTGTTTGCTGTCGAGGATATCTAAATTTCGCCCCTGATTCGTGGCTGATTCGCGATTCGTGTTACAAATCGGGTCTCTCTTCCACACGGATCTTTCAACAACGCCACTGCATGCCTTTAGTTCTGTTAGTGATGGATGATGTGTGGTTTGGTTGAAATAAGTGGGGAGCAGAGGAAGGGGCAGGGGGTACTAAAGAAGCCTGGCTAGAGAAATACGTACATATAGATGTATACGTACATATTTGTCTCTGGTGTAACCATTGCCATTCATTCTGCACATGATTCCCTATTCCGATGATTCATCAGTCAAGTGATGGCTCCCGGGAATCAGAGTTGCTGGCTACCTTCTGTTATGTTCCACTGATGGATGCAGTTGAAGGAGTTGCTGTGCATCCTGGGTCCAGTGTGCAGGGGATGTTTATCTTTTTATGACATGATTGGGAGGCAACAGAGAATTGGAGGTATCTGTGGATTGGTCCATCAGCTAGCTGGGGGTCAGATTGGTCATGTGTCTGGAAAAAAAGGTGACCATTTGAACAAGAAGTGTTTTACTGCTCTTGTTCTCTTCCTAGATTCCCAGGCCATCATTCATTCATTCATGCCCATCGCTCCAGTGGAGCATAGGCAATCTACGACCCTTCGCCATCGCACTCTGTCCTGGGCTGTTGTGGTCATTCCAGTCCACTTGGTCCCTTGTTGTTTCAGCTCTCCCTCAGTGTCTCGCCTCCAGCTGTTGTGAGGCCGGTCTCTCTTCCTCTTTCCCTGCGGTTCCAGGTCAGGGTTTGGAGTGTGGTGCTGGAAGCTGGCTTCCTGAGGGTGTGTCCGATCCAGCCTCACTTCCTTCACAGTATCTGCTCGGCCACTGGATCCTGTTCCACACGCTCCCACAAATCTTCGTTTCGGATCTTCTCCTGCCATTGGATTTTGTAGATGCGCCTCAGACAGGTGTTGAAGAATGTCTGAATCTTTTGTGCATAGTCTGTGTTGTCCGCCATGTCTCACATCCGTAGGGCAGAACTGCCTTCACATTTGAGTTGAGATGCAGAGTTTGGTTCTTATGCTGATTCCTCCAGATGGCCAGATGTTCTTGAGCTTGACGAAGCTGCTCTTGCCTTGCCGATTCTAGCTGTGATGTCTTGGTCCGTGCCTCCCTGTTGGACAACCACGCTTCCAAGGTAGACAAAAGACTCCACCACCCTGATGTTCTCTCCACCGACTGTGACTGATGTGCTGACAGTGGTGTTGATTTTCATCAGCTCGGTCTTCTTCCTATTGATTGATTGAACCCTGTCCCGGCTGATGGGGTCTCCAGGCGAGTGGTCTTGTCCTGCATCTGGCTATGGCTGTGTGACAGGAGCGCCAGGTCATCAGCGAAGTTGAGGTCATCCAGCTGCGTCCAGATCTCCTGAACTTGCGGCTAATGTAGATGTGGTCAATCTGGTTCTCCGTGACGTGGTTCGGGGATCTCCATGTGGCCTTGTGGATGCGCTTGTGTGGGAAGATGCTTCCTCCTATTACCAGCTGGTTCAGGGCGCTCATGTCTGCAAAGCGCTCACCATTCTCGTTCATCTGTCTCAGTCCATGTGTCCCGATGATGTCCTCGTAGCCTGTGTTGTCCATTCCAATCTTGGCATTTAAATCTCCCATCAGTATGGTTATGTCCTTTGCTCCTCTTCTGTCTATCACTGTCTATAGTTCCTGGTAAAAGTCCTCTTTCTCTTCTTCTTCTGCATCATGGTGGGAGCATAGTACTGGATGATGTTCCGCCTGATGTCATTCTTCTTCGTGGTAAACTTGGCTGTGATGATGCGGGAGTTGACAGGTTCCCATCTGATGAGTGCCCCCTGTGCCTCTGGTGCCAGCATCAGGGCCACACCCTCAGTGTGGGGGGGGCTCCATCCTCTGAGTGTCCTGAATACAGCAGCTGTTCTCCAGATGAAAGTCTCAGCTGTCCCGACTGTAGCCACCTTGTCTCACTCAGTGCTAGCACTCCGATCTTGTAGTTTTTCAGCTCTCTTGCAACTTGGATGGTTTTTCCTGTTTTCGTACATCATCCTGATGTTCCATGTGGCTACTCTCGTCATTGTCCTGGGTGTTAGAAGGGAAGTCGGCCTTGCTGCTGCTTTCCTTTCGGCTTTCACTGCACTGTCATAAGTCTCCAGGATGGAGACCCTTCCTTGCCCAGGAATGTTTTGGTTCATTGTCGTCGATGCTTCTGTAACTGGTCTTTTTTACAGGTAGGGTTGTTAGCCCTACGCAAACCCCTTTTCCTCCGGGCGAGGTGGTCCTGCCTTAGTCGCCTCTTACGACATGCATGGCAGAGCAGTGGGTCTGTTCTATGCCCAACCCACAGGGCAGAGATTCCCAGGCCAGCCCAGGTGAAACTGGCTCAGGCTAGGTGGCCAAGGCAACGCTGACCCTTTCCGACCCTACCCTACCCTACCCTACCCTATGGCCAGGGCCCAGGCCTAGGCAGCTTAGGCCCAGGCCAGCCTTCCCTGACCCTACCCTATCCCAGGCCAAACTGGCCCAGGCCACCACCACTCTACCATGACACCACACCACCACCACCACCACACCACCACCACACCACACACCACACACCACACCACATCACCACCACTACCATCACCACACCAATACCACACACACCCCCACCACCACCACTACAACCACACCACAACCTCACCACAACTCCACCACCGCCACACCACACCACCACCATACCACCACACCACCACTGCCACCACCACCACAGCCACCACCACCACCACCACCACTAACACAACCACCACACACACCGTAAACACGACCACCACACCACCAAAACACCACCCCCAGCACACCCACCACACCACCATCAACACGACTACCACACCACTACCACCATCCCACTACCATTACCCACACCCCCACACCACCACCATACAACTAACACAACAATCACAACTCACCACCACACCAAAGCCCCCCCCCCCCCCCCCCCCCCACCCCCACCCCACCCCCCCCCCCCCCCTGAATCATTGCCTTCTCTCCCTTGGTTGGGTGTTTCCTCCTTCATCGCCAAGGTTCCATGTAGCATAGTTTTCTACTTTTTCTAGGGTTTAATGTCCTCTTTCCCCAGTGTTTTGTGTCTTAACATTTTCCAGGGTTTGGTGCATTTTTCTTCCCAGGACTTGGTGACTTCTTTTCTAGGTTTTAGTGTTTTCTTTCCCAGGGTTTAATGCCTGTGTCTTTCCTAGTTACAGTCTTCTTTTGTGTGATTGCCATTACCATAGATGTTCTTGTTTCCTATGGCAGTGTTCTGTTGAACAAGGATACAAAACAGTAGGCACCCGAGTGGATGGTTCAGTGTTCTTTCCTCTTCTTTGGGCTAGTGTTCATTCCTTTCATAGGGGTTGGAGTCTTCTTTCACAGGAGCTTGTGTTCACACCTTTCATAGGGGTTAGCGTCCTCTTGTTTCGCAGGGCCAAGTGTTATCTTCTTTTCATATGGGCTAGCGTCCTCTTTTTTCACATGGGCTTGTGTTTTGTCCTTTCGTACATTCAGTGCACTGTTCATTCTTGGTGTGTAGTGTCCCTTTCTTTAAGTTTATGCTCTTCCTTTCGTATAGATTTTACGTCCAATCTTGCTTTTTAACGACACTTTGTGTTGTGTTCTTTCATATGGACTATTGTGTTTTATTGATGTTTCTGTCATCTTCTTTCCCATGGTCTCTTGTCCTTTACAGGTAGAATGCCTTTCTTGCACAGAGTTTAGTTTCCTCTTTACAAAGGGCCTATTGCCTTTTTTGTGAAGACTTAGTGTGTCTCTTTCTATCGAATTCAGTGTCCTTTTGTCCTCTGTATTGCTCTTAGCTCTAAAGTTTAGCATTATCTTTTCACAGAGTTCTACGTGTTTCTCTTACAGGGTTCACCGTACTTTCATGGCTTTTGTATCCTCTTTCACACGATTCAGTGCCTTTGTGATTATATGATTGGAACTATTCTTTCACAGAGTTTAAGATATTTTCTTTCTTACAGAATTACGTCGTCGTATGTCGACTTCTCCTTTCTGAGGGTTTAATGCATGCTTTCTGGAATATAGTTATTCATAGGTGTTAATGTCTTCTTTCTTGATTTGTTAGAATTTTTTTTCGTAACAATTTCAACAGTCTTTTTGTGGCAGGACCAAACAGGAAGCGGTGCCAGTCTGCCAGACGACCACCAGGATCGCAGACCAGAGAGAAGGTGCGCCACTACTTGTTAAAGTAGTAAATTGAATGTCGTAATAGTAGCAGAACTGTTACGTTTTCATTTTGTTCCCCAATTAAGTATGTACTTGGAACATCAGTCATACTGTTTCGACAATAAAGATGTTAAAAGGGTGTGTAACGGATATTTATAACCATCATGGCATTGATCGTTGTTCTTTTTTTGTTCTCAGGGGTGTGTATCCCTGCAGTAAGACACTCTGGTTTTTTGTCTTAATGGGTGTTTAGAAATAATGTTTGGAATTTACCACATATCCCAGCCCTCTCTAGATATTCCTTCGTTTGTGTGGTAGACGAAATTTCTTGGACAAAAATATCGTTTTAACTGTCCATGCTTCAAAAGCACGATATTCAGATTTCCGCAGAATAATACAAAAAAATTTTTTTATAAGAATTTTACAGATGTTTAAAATATTGTTCACATTTCGATGTTAAACTCTGATGGCCCTTTTCTAATAACGTTTGGGTTTCCCCCTCACATCTTCGCCTCTGCCGTGTGTCAAAGTTTTAAGAGTTGTCAGGTCATGGGAACTGGCAGTGGATGGATATAGTAACGATCTGCCCCTAGAGGGATTAAAAAATGGAAGTATTCTTTGTTTTTTCTCTTTTCTATTTTACTTGCTTGTGCTGTCATTTGCTTGTTGTTTAGTTTAATTATTACGGTGGACCAAATATGTATCGAACACGGATTCCACGCTTCTCACTACCAAGCCCTTAAAACCACCATACATGTCCACGTATTGGCTTGAACATGCACAGACATTCACAAATTGGTAGAAAACTCTGTACGTTTCATGACTGAATATTGAGAAATAAGCCAGCCAGAGCACCGACAACCACAACAAAGAATGCTTATGAACATCTGGAATATGTGTATGAAGACCTGGTACAATCCAGTCTGGCATCTGTGTTATTTTTAGAATTGGTAGTATGATAAGGGGGTCAGTTTTCATCGACTAAAAGGAGCTTGAACTGCACATCTGTTTTCTCTCCTGCTAATTGTGTGATCTTGTTTTGAGACTTCTTTTAGTAATTGGACGTAGAGCTTGTTTTCCTAGAAGGAGGCTAGGGGGTGTCATTTAAGTGGTGTCAGTCTTCATTAATATTCTGAGGTCTTTTGGCGGGAGCCGTGAAGAATAACAACAGTGCATCTTTACCTCCAAATCTGCAATTATATGATGAAAAGGAATTTTTGAAGCAGCTCATTTGTTTTATCTGAGTCATGCTGGTGTAAATGACAATGATCAGGGCATTGACTCAGTATGCAAGAATGTTCCTTAAATGAAAATGTGTGTTTAGAAATGAGCTGTATGCATGGATGTATCTGCAGTAATGTTCGTGTGTGTGTTCATATGTAAGTTTGTAAGTGTATAACCAAACACCTACGTTTGCACGTACACATTTTAGCAAAGCTCAGTTTGGAATGAATGAATATAGACGTTGGTGCGTGCACATATAATACACTTGAACGCCCATTGGCTTTAACATGCACAAGCATACACAAATATGCATGCACCAAGCACATGCCTGCAGTCACATTTACATGCCCTCATGCACATGGATGTGCATAATGACGCACACACACGCACACGCGACACACACACACACACACACACACACACACACAGGATGCACACACACACACACACACACACACACACACACACACACACACACACACACGGACACACACAAACATTGAAGACAACAGCAAGCTTTCACTCAGTTCCCCATAAAACATAGCGTAAAAATATAATATAGTCAGATGGAAAAAGCACAAACTAAAAACGTTTTTCTTAAACTAAGTTAGTTTTGATGAATTGAATGAATCAGATTTGTTTACAGATGGAATAAGATCTGAACTGAACATACTGATTATGTATTGACAGGGGCAAGACACTGCTACATCAATGGGGGTAAGGAGCTGCTTCATCAATGGACAACGGAGACCAGGTCACGTGAACGAACTCAGTGGATGCGGCCACCACAAATGGGGGAGTATTGTTCTTGATTTTTCGCTTGTTCTTCTTCTGTCTTTACACTTCATCCAGTGTAACTGTCTCTTTCTTTCATATTAGTGTACTGTCATAGAGTTTAGTGCTTCCTTATGTTGAGTGTGTGTCGTCTTCTATCCCAGGATTCATTCTCCTCTTTCCCAGAGTTTAGTATCGCCTTTCCTCACAAAAGTTATTCTGTCTTTTCGACTCAGATGCTAATCTTCTTATTATTCAGGGTTAGTGTTTTTTTTTTATTCACAGATGTTTTTCTGTCCTTTTCTTCAGGGACTACTGTCCCATATTTTCCACAGCTGATGCTCATCTTTTTTTTTGATTGCGGTATACCTTTTTTTAACTTTCTAGTCTTCAGTGATTCTTTCCATGCATCTTATTTTACAGGATTTTGGGTCTTCTTTCTCAGAGTATTTATGTCTTCTTCTTTCCTAGGATTTAGTGCCACCTTTCCCAGGGTTCTTCTGTCCTAAGATCACATGTCGTCTTTCCTGGGTTTAGTGCGTTTTTTTCTTCCCCAGGATTTAGTGCTCTGTCCTTTATCAGGGTTTGATGCCTTCTATCAGGCTTTAGTGGCCATTTCTTTCTCAGTACTTAGTGCCTTTTTTATTCTACAGTGTTAGTCTTTCTTCGTTCCAAGGATTCAGTGCCCTCTTTTCCCCCCCCCCCCCCCCCCCACACACACACACACACCACACCACACCACTCCCCTCACAACACCCTCACCACACCACTACCACATTTCACACACACCACAAAACACGACACACACCACACTACAACACACAACAACACACAACAACACACACACACACACACCACAACACAATACACAACACAATGCACCACACCACTCCACACACACAACCCCACACACACACAACCCCACACCCCCACAACGCACCACATCCTCATAAAACACTCCACCCCACCCCACACTAACAAAATATCACATAACATCACACCACACCGGAACACAAAACACACAACGACACACACACACACATCAGGGAGGTTGGAATAGCTCAGTGGTAGAGCTCCGGACTCGTATTCTTGGTGATCCTGGGGTTGCGGGTTTGAATCTCCACCGTCTGTTTGGGTACGGGGGATTTTTCACTCGGAGTTGACATTGGTTGTGACTCCATCTCCCTTACAGTCCTTCCAATGAGACGATAAACCGAGGTTCACAAGAGTGGGGACTCTGGTATTTTACACTAAGGCCTGTTTGGCCGTCTGTTGAGGTCTGAACTGAAATATGCATGTCCAAAGTTCAGACCTCGGATGTTAGATATTGTCCAGCACTTCGCCTTGGTGCTTGTACCGAGATCTGTGGAAAGTCTTGAAGAGACTGTCTGGCAGTGGTCGTTTTCTTTTGGTGCGTGAAGCGTATCATTTTCAGTTTGTTGTTGCCACGTTTTGCGGATATCTCTACATTCTGTTGCCTCACAGTCTGTCATGGATTGGTGGGGGTCTTCTGTAAGCAGGAACCATGGTGTATGGTGCCTTCTTTGACTGCATCTCTCTGTGGGATACAGCAGAAGGTGTTCAGAAACTTCGACTCCCAGGTGGCTTGTCACCTTGGATGATGGGTTGTTAGGACAGGGGTCTAGCGCAGAATGGTGGCTTTGGCTAGGCTTTAGTAGCTTTGGGGGGGGGAGGGGGTAGGGGTTAGGGGGAGGCCCGTTCCCAGCGCATCATTTAGCTCCTGGCAAGACTGAGAGTGTGCAGGATGCTGCGGTGTTGAACTTCTGTGTGGATAAGAAACTTTGGCGCCGCATAGTCGGAGACATATACAGAGAAATATCTCTGATGGAACAAATAAAACGGTCTGAATGGATCATAATGGCCTTACCATGAGATCCATTTTGCAGTGGCATCAGCTTGACCGGCTCCTGCGCGTGGGAGCTATCAGGGTGTAGGGGACCCTGGAGGTGTCAGAGCTGTAGTTCATAAAGCAGAGTGCCACTGGCCTTCCTGTGTCACACATGGCTGCTGTGGTTTCTGTGACAGTTGTCTGCAGACCAAGGTACAAAACAGTGGTACCAGACGAGATGCTTCAGGAAAGGCATGCATTTCCTGAAGTGTCTCTTGGGATCCCCTGGCACTGTCTGAGTACCCCTTGTTTTGCAGAGAAACCTGTCATGGCGGTCATATCAGCATGGAGTTCACACCGGAGGTCCCGTGGACCTGGCTTCAGTATAGGCCTTGTCGTCGGTCGTGTTTCCTGTCGAGGATATCTAAATTTCGCCCTCTGATTCGTGGCCGATACGCGATTCGTGTTACAATCGGGGTCTCTATTCCACACGGATCTTTCAACAACGCCACTGTATGCCTTTAGTTCTGTTAGTGACTGGATGTTGTGTTGGATTAGTTGAATAAGTGGGGAGCAGAGGAAGGGGCAGGGGGGGTACTAAGGAAGCCTGGCTAGAGAAATACGCACATATAGATGTATATGTACGTATTTGTCTCTGGCGTTACCATTGCCATTCATTCTGCGCATGATTCCCTATCCTGATGATTCATCAGTCAGGGTGATGGTTCCCGGGAATCAGAGTTGCTGGCTGCCTTCTGTTGTGTTCCATAGATGGATGCAGTTGAAGAAGTTGCTGTGCATCCTCCTGGACCAGTGTACAGGGATGGTTATCTTTTCATGACCTGATTATGAGGCAAGAGAGTTGGAGGTATCCGTGGATCGTCATCTGCCATCTGCTGGGTGTCAGATTGTTCATGTGACTGGGAAAGGTGGTGATTTGAGCAAGAAGTGTTTTACTGCTCTCGTTCTCGCCCTAGATTCCCAGGCCAGCCCAGGTGAAAGTGGCTCAGGCTAGGTGGCCAAGGCAAGGCTGACCCTTCCAGAACCGATCCTACCCTACCCCATGGCCAGGGCCCAGGCCTGGGCCAGCGTAAGCCCAGGCCAGCCTTGGCCAATCTGGCCCAGGCCAGTTTGACCCTCCCCGACTCTCACTGACCTTCCCTGACCTTACCTTATCCCAGGCCACACTGCCCCAGGCCACCACCACTCTGCCACGACACCACACCACCACCACCACACCACATCACACCACCACCACATCACACCACCACCACATCACACACCACCACCACTACTACCACCACACAAATACCCACACCTACCACCAACCACTACAAACCACACCACAACCACACCACAACCTCACCACAAGCCCAACCACCACCACACCACACCACCACCGTACCACCACCACACCACCACCACCACCACACCGCCGCCACCACCACTACTAACACAACCACCACAACACCATAAATACGACCACCACAACACCACCCCCAACACAACCACCACAGGGCCATCAACACGATCACCACACCACCACCACTACCACCATCCCACTACCATTACCACCACACCCTTCACCCACCATACCACTAATACAACAATCACAACTCAACCACCACACACCAACAACCCCCCCCCCCCCCACCACACACACACACACACACACTTCAGGAATCATGGCCTTCTCTCCCTTGGTTGGGTGTTTTCTTCATCGCCAGGGTTCCATGTAGTATAGTTTCCTATTCTTTCTAGGGTTTAATGTCCTTTTTTTCAGTGTTTTGTGTCTTTACATTTTCCAGGGTTTGATGTATTCTTCTTTCCCAGCACTTCGCGACTTCTCCTTTTCTAGGTTTTAGTGTTTTCTTTCCCAGGGTTCAAGGCCTGCATCATTCCTAGTTACAGTCTTCTTTCGTATGATTGCCATGGATGTTCTTGTTTCCTATGACAGTCCTCTGTTGAACAAGGATACAAAACAGTAGGCACCCAAGTGGACGGTTCAGGAAAGTATCAAACGACCCCTCCAGTGATGTCGCAGGCCTCATGTTTCCGGGATCTGGAACGTGGACGCACGTTTTCAGATCTTTGGGGTTTTACAACAGAGTTGCTTCGGAAGTCTTTGATCCTGTCCCAGAATTATTTCCTTTGTGCGCACCTGGTTCCTCCTTGTCTGAGTAGTCCACATTCCACAGAAAGACTGACATGGCATTGAGGAGTCTGCATGAAGATCCTTTTATTAGGACTCGGCAACTTTCTTCCACATGAAGTAAAACACAAGGAGGGTAGCTCTTGCTCCGTCCGTGATGAAATAGATACACATGTATTTATTTCTTCTTGGGGGAGCAAGATTAACCTTACTTGTTTAGTACTTACTGTTCACTGCTCTCTGTCTCATTTCAGATCCCCTTTCTTCCACAGAATTTACGGTCCTGTTTCTGTCCTTGGTTAAGTGTCGTCTCGTATGGCTTAGTGTTCTCCTTTCATTGGGTTTAGCTTTCCTTCTCTTTCGTCTACTTTCGTACAGTATTTAGTATTCTTTCATAGAATTGAATGTCCTTTCAGAACGCTTTTCACAGGGAGTCCTTTCATAAAGGTTAGTTTCCTCTTCTTTCACAGAGCTAGTGTCCCTTAATTCCATAGGGGCTTGTGTTCTCTTTCATAGGGGTTGACTTCCTTCTTTCACAGGGGCTAGTGTTTTGTCCTGTCATAGGGGTTAACGTCCCTTTTTTCACAAGGGCTAGTGTTCTCTCCTTTTATAGGTTTTTGCTTCCTCTTCTTTCAAAGAGGCTAGTGTTCTTTTTCTCTCCTTTTTATTGGGGTTAGTTCCCTCTCCTGTCACATGAGCTAGTGTTCTCTCCTCTCTTTTTGGGCTAGAGTTCATTCCTTTAATAGGGGTTGGAGACTTCTTTCACAGGAGCTAGTCCTCACTCCTTTCACAGGGGTTAGCGTCCTCTTCTTTCGCAGGGGCTAGTGTTATCTCCTTTCATACGGATTAGCGTCCTCTTTTTTCACTGGAGGGCTCATGTTTCTACTTTCATAGATTCAGTGTACTATTCATTCTTGGTGTGTGGTGTCCCCTTCTTCAAGTTTATGCTCTTCCTTTCGTATAGATTTTATGTCCAATCTTGCTTTGTAATGACCCTTTTGTGTTGTGTCCTTTCACATGGATTTTTGTCTTTTATTGATGTTTCTGTCATCTTCTTTTCCATGGTCTGTTGTCCTTTCACAGGTAGAATGCCTTTCTGGCATAGTTTAGTGTCCTCTTTACAAAGGGCCTAGTGTCTTTTTTTGTGATGACATAGTGTGTCTCTTTCTATATGAATTCAGTGTCCTTTTGTCCTCTGTATTGTTCTGAACTCTAGGGCTTAGTATTACATTTTCACAGAGTTCTACGTGTTTCCCTTATAGGGTTCACCGTACTTTCATAGCTTTTGAATCCTCTTTCGCACGATTCAGTGCCTTTGCGATTATAGGATTGGAACTATTCCTTCACGGAGTTTAACATATTTGCTTTCTTGCAGAATTATATCGTCGTACGTCGTCTTCTCCTTTCTTAGGGTTTAACGCATCCTTTTTCTGGAATATAGTTATTTATAGGTGTTAATGTCTTCTGTCTTGATGTAAAGTTAGAGTTTTCTTTGTATTTCAACAGTTTTGTTTGTTTGTTTGTTTGTTTGTTTTTTTCTGGCAGGACCAAAAGGAAGTGATGTCAGTCTGCCAGACGACCACCAGGATCGCAGACCAGAGAGAAGGTGCGCCACTACTTGTTAAAGTAGTTAAATCAAATATCGTAATGGTAACAGAACTGTTACATTTTCATTTTGTTGTTCTCAAATTAAGTAGGTGCTTACAACATCAGTCTCACTGTTTCGACGATAAAGATTGTGTTAAAAGGGTGTGTAACGGGTATTTATAACCTTTATGACATTTTCGTTGTCGTGTTTTGTTCTCTTGGGTGTGCGTATACCTGCAGTAAAGCATTTAGATTTTTTTCGTCTTAATGGGTGTTTGGAAGTAATGTTTGGAATTCACCAATGATCCCAGCTCCCTCTAGATATTTTTCGCTTGTGTGGAAGACGAAATTTATTCGACATAAATATCGTTTTAACTGTCCATGTTTTTAAAGCAAGATATTCCGATTTCCGCAGAATAATACAAAAACACTTTTATGCGAAATTTTACAGATGTTAAAAATCCGTTCACATTTCGATGTAAAAATTCGGATGGCCCTTTTCTCATAACGTTCGGTTTCCCACTCACATCTTCGCCTCTGGCGCGT
>JADBJO010031695.1:0-15000 GCA_016801955.1 Conus betulinus | reverse complement strand
AAGAGAATCTCTAACTATGGGGGTAGATAAACTGATTCCACTTACAAGAAATTTATGAACCCAAACAAGCCATTTTAGCTTTCTAGAGGTGTTGCCAGTTTCTGGTCAGTGTGACAACTCGTCAACGCGGATGTCAAGGGAAGTCGATTAAAAAAAAAAGAATTCTCATTAGTTCTATAATTCTCAGCAACTTTGCCCTAAAAATTTGGACTTGTTTCTTTTCTTTCTTTCTTTTCTGCGTACGTAGGCTAATACTCCAGCGGACACTGCCTGTGTAGACAGGCAATGGAGTTTTGTATGTAAAGACCTTTTCTTTATCCCGCCATAAGGCAGCCTTACTCCATCTTCGGGGAAATATGCATGCTATGTGTAACGTGTCATCCATACCAGCGGCCAAACTGGCCTCCTCTTCCGAAAGTTGGCGATAGGATTTGACGTGTATGCAAGATGTTATGCGTGTGTTCACACACGGAACTTCGGTTTAAATTCTCATTCGAAGGACTGTGTCGGAAATGGAGTCAGAACCAATGTTAACTCCAGGGGAAAAAATCTCCCTGAAGCGAGATTCGAACCTGCAAACCCCAGCATCACGAGTCCGACGCTCTACCAACTGAGCTATACCAGCCCCGGGACTGATTTCGTGTTTACTGCCATTTGCTCTCAAACTAAGGGAAGTCGACTTTGCTGGGGTGCAGTTTATTCGCAGGAAAACGAAGAATGAGAGGAGCAGTAACAATGTGGGCATTAGCCCAAACGTCTCTGGGATTTGAAGGAAAGAAGTGTAGAGTTTTGAAGAACAGAATCAGATTATTTGTAATCAAAGTGATATGTCACCACACACACACCACACACACACACACACACACACACCACACACACCGCACCGCACACACCACACAAACACGCACGCACGCGCGCGCTCACTCGCACGCACGCACGCATGTACGCGCACACACACGCACACACACGCACGCACAAACTCACTCCCACTCACTCACGCACGAACACACGCACGCGCACGCACACGCACGCACAAACACCCACACGCACGCCCCCCCCCCCCCCCCCACACACACACACACACACCACACAGAGATTCCTTGAAGTTACTGGCCAGACTGGCAGACTCCTTAGCCCTGTAGATGGGAGCTTGCATCATTCTGCTGTTCTATGCACCATGGTGAGTTCAACCAGAATCACTGGTTTTGACGGATCGTTTGTGACCTCCGAGATCTGGTCTCATGCAGTTTCTTGCTGATCTCTGGATCGTTTCTCATTCTGGAAGGTCTGCTGTGCATTTCCCAGTAGTCATCTGCTCTATCCAGTAAACTCCGGGTCCATGCTCTTCGATCTCACAGCTGTTCCAGACCATGATTTGTGGCCTCCTGCCAAGTAAATCGTCGGTGCTAGAGCTTTTGGTAGTTGTAGTATATCCTGTGGCAGTAAACCTAACCCTATGTGTCATCTCCTTAAGCCCTTGGTTTTGTCTCCATGTGTACCTTCCCTGGGTAGAGTTGCTTTGCATGAAATGAGGCTTTGTTCCATTGCCTTGACAGAGTGGACACTCAGGGTCATCTGATTTTTCCAGCTTCACCAGGTTTGAAATCGAGGGTAGAAGGTCATACACACATTTGAGGATGAAACTGACCCGAAGAGGTTTCACGTGCCACGTTTCATTTATCAAGCTTGTTGCCCAGCGCTTGTTTTTCCCCCCACTATATTAGATTGTTCGTGTTTGTATTTGTCTGACTTTATTCAAGTTTAAAAGGCTGTGCCAGTCTCGAATAAAAGTTACTCCGAGTTAGGTTTTCTTAAGGGAGAAGAGTTACCGTACTTGTTTATTGTTTGTTGTTTACTGTTCCCTGCCTCATTTCATTTCCAGTTTTATTAAGCTTGGGCTTCCTTGGAGTGGTTTTTTAGAACGCAGTCTATTATCCCTCTTGGCCTTGCTAGACTGCCTTTCTGTATTCTCTTGGTATCTTCTGTACAGAGAGAATGGAGATTAGAGGTGTATCATCTCATTTATGATTTGATGGTATATGTGCGTGAAAGGCTTCACGATTCAACCATTGCTGTAAACCTGCCCGGAAAAACTGGTCATAATAGTCAACAGTACGTTTTTACCTGCTGATATCACTGGCACTTTATTCCGGTAAAACGCTAGCATCACAGTCCGGAGTAGACCATGCCGCCCCATTTCTGGCTTTTCCTCGCCAAATCTCCTGCTTTCCATCCGTTTGATGCCCCCTTTCCCTTTTCCTCCTGCTTCTTCTTCTTTTTCTGCGTACGCAGGCTGATACTCCTGTGGACAACTCCCTGTATGGACAGACAAGGATTAATCCCATCTACCCAACAAAGGGAGTGGAGTTTTGTGTGGTGTGAACCGTTTCCGTTTTATCCCGCCATTAAGGCAGCCATACTCCATCTTCGGGGAGGTGCATGCTATGTGTAACGTGTCATCCATACGAACGGCCAAAACTGGCCTCCTCTTCCGAAGTTGTGATGGGATTTCACATGTGTGCCAGATGTTATGCGTGCATTCACACACGGAACCTCGGTTTATAGTCTCATTCATCGAAGGACTGTATGGGAAATGGAGTCAGAACCAATGTTAACTCCGAGGGAAAAATCCCCCCTGTACCGAAACGGCCCGGCGGAGATTCGGACCCGCAACCCCAAGATTACGAGCCCGGCGCTCTACCACTGAGCTATTCCGGCCCCCTTTTACCTCCGTTTTTCTTTTCCTCGAGTTCAATCCCCGCCCCCACCCTCCTTGTATCCATCCCCTTCCACCCCTGAGTTCCCTTAACCTTCCGCATACTTTTTTTTGTTTGTTTTTGCAGTCTCATCTCTGCCGCTCCCCCCCCCCCCCAACTCTCCGTCCCCCTCCCCCTCCTCCCCTTTGCGTCCTGCCCCACCTGTGCTCCCAAACGGTATGTATTACTCCCACGACACCACTTCAATCAACCTCCGACACAGCCTCGCCCTGTAGGGTCCCCAGTGCCAATAGTCCACCGGGAGCAGTTTGAGTGTGTGTGTGTGTGTGTGTGTGTGTGTGTGTGTGTGTAATGTATGAAAGTCTAAAGAATTCCTCTCTCCCTCTCATCTCTCTCCTCGCTCTCTCTCTCTCTCTCTCATGTGTGTGGGGTGTGGTGTGTGTGTGTGGGGTGTGTGTGTGTGTGTGCGTTTCGTGCGTGTATGTGTGTGGTTATGCGTAAGTTCACATGCATGTTTACTAGACAAATAGAGACATTAGCACGAACACACACGGACACAAACTCGCACCAAACATTCACACACACACACACACACACACGCACAAGCACACCACACACACACACACACACACACACTATCAACCTGGATTTAATCGACCCTGAAACTTCTTTAACCCTGCACGCATTGACGTGTTCCTGTCCAAAATGGCATCTCTCTCTATCTCTCTCTCTCTCCTCTCTCTCTCTCTCTCTCTCTACTGCGACAGTCATCATGTGCTGATCATGGCCTATTACAACGTCTAGTTCACTAAAAAACACAACAGTTAGTCAAATTCGGTTCAGTCATAGGACGTGTCGACATGCAGAATTGCAAAATGGCGAAGTCAATACTCACATTCATTTATTGAGCAAAGATTTCCTCCATCTACATTAAAGTTTTCAAATCGTGGACAAGACAATTACCTCGTTACTGTACCTTCTGGGACGAAACTCTTTCTTTATTAAGGTTGATTGATTGTATAATCGTATGAACCGCCGTTTTGCCACAGTTAGCAATGCAGGGACTGTGGACTGGGTACTCTTAGGTTCGATTCCAAGCTGTTTTGTTGTTGTTGTATGTTGTTGTTGGTTTTTTCAGCTCTAAA
This sequence comes from Conus betulinus, assembly GCA_016801955.1. Taxonomy (NCBI): domain Eukaryota; kingdom Metazoa; phylum Mollusca; class Gastropoda; order Neogastropoda; family Conidae; genus Conus; species Conus betulinus. The sequence goes on along the minus strand of JADBJO010031695.1, from coordinate 11,138 downwards.
CGGCTGCTTCCTAGAGGTGAGTTTGCTGGGGGCCTCAATGGGAGGCGAAGGACTGGCGTCTGCACAGTCGAGTTTCGCCCCCCCCCCCCCCCCCCCCCCCCCCCCCCCCACCCCACCCCCCCCCCACCCCCCCCCCAACACCCCCCCCCCCCCCCCCCCCCCCCCCCCCTCCCCCCCCCCCCCCCCCCCCCCCCCACACCCCCCCCCCCCCCCCCCCACCCCCCCCCCCCCCCCCCCCCGTGATGGATGAGCTTCTCTGAGAGTGTTGGATCCACTTAATGGCCAGGTGCTGCAGGTGGTCTGTATCTTCCCGGGCCTGGTGATGCCGTGAGTGTGTTATTATGAATGTAAGCGTTAGAGTGCAGTCTTGTCGTGCAGTTTCAAACTATAATGGATCTCCACATCCATCATCATCATCATCATCATCATCATCACCATCATCATCATCATCATCATCATCATCACCATCATCATCTCCATCATCATCATTATCATCACCATCATCATCATCATCATCATCATCAGTTACAATACAACCGGGTCGGGTTCTGCTTCCGAGTCTCCTGGAAAGGTACAGTAGGTGGCTCTGTTCCCACAAAGGTGTTCAACGGGTTTCACGTGCCGTATTCGTAGGGTTTGATGATTACCCCTTGACCTTTTTCTTCTTCATGCCCCACCAACGCCCCCATCCCCCATCCCCCACCCCCATCCCCCATCCCTCACCCCATCACTGATATGTTGCCCGTTCAACACTTCTCCCCCCTTATCTATGTTTTTTTTTCTGGATTTTTGCTGAATCATTGTCATAGTGAAGAGAAATCTTTTCCTCGTGCTCGTTCTTTCAGTATGTATGCATATATATATATATATATATATATATATATATATATATATATATATATATATATATATATATATGTATTTATGTATTTATTTATTTTAAAAGATCAATCTTAAAGTCTCCGTAACCTATGGCTGTGGGACAGTGAACTACCAGAGGTCACTGTGTCTAAGGTATGGCACGATGAAAAGGCGGTGCCTATCTGTTCTCTTCTGCCGCATTAGCTTTCCCTAACCTGAATCAAGCACCCATTTACTGCTGGGTGGTCAGAAAGTCTTTTAAGCCGAGAAAAAGTTCAGCCCCACAATCGGTTTGAACTCACAACCTGCCCGGTCCCACAGACAAACGCTTTAATTGATTACAGCCCCCCCCCCTCACCCCCCCCCCCCCCCTCTTATTCAGTCCTTACATTCAAATTCAAGGTTAAAATCAAGAAGCAAGTCCGCCATACCACAGGACGTCAGCAGCTCAGCCATCATGTCATGATCTTCTTTGGTTGCTGGTTTTACTTCTCTTTTTTTCATCTGATCTGTTTAGGACCCCCCCCCCCCCACTCCCCCCCCCCCCCCCACTCCCCCCACTTCCCTTATGAATTTTACGGCCATGACAAGGGTTTTTTTGTGTGTGGTCGGCTGGGCTGTGAAACTCAAAACTATCAACAGTCCGCGCAAGGTTTCTATGTTATAGACAGGGGGTCCAAGTGGTCTTGTTTGTAAGTCAGGCGTTCTGCTTGTTCTCACAAGTCCTGGGTTCAGTTCCCACTCCCGACCGTCAGTTCAGACTTTCCCTTCAGAGTGAACTTTTGTGTGCAGACTCCAGTCTCTCTACCACCCCCGCCCCCACCCCTCCTACCCAATCCCACCCCACTCCTCCCAACTCCAATCCTTTAGATGTGACTTTAAAGAGAGGTCATGTGCGTAAATGCATGTGTAGAAAAGAAAAAAATCTTGTATGCAAATTAAACCCCATTCTTCCTCTCGTAGAAAAGTTGTCTATCCTGTGCGGTGAAGGGGGTGGAGGGGGGGGGGGGGGGATGGATGGCACGAAAACGAAACATTCATGCACTTGTGTCGTGTTCGGACTTCATCCCCGAACACAGAATGTGGTAACCTGAACTGGGGTGCGATTGAAACGGTTTGCACAGGCAAAAAGCTCACTAAAAGTAAACCTCAGAGTTCCAGCGAGAACGAAGACGGAAGAAAAGGAAGGAGGGAAGAAAGAAAGAAAGAAAGGAAGGAAGGAAGGAAGGAAGGAAGAAAAAGAAAGGAAGGAAATAAGAAAAAGACATCATATAACTCATCCACATTCATGGGGGATCACTCTCGTTTCCACAAGTGCCTAGTTCTTAATGGAAGTATACGTTGGCGTTAGTTTTCATCAGTAGAAATGTCAGCGTTCAGTTTAAATGAATGGCACGATTACTGCTGCCGCCGTTTCTCTCTGACTTAGCCTTCTGGCAAGAAGACTGGAGCATGTAGACAGATGACAAACCCTTTCAAATCCGCCCCAAACCTTAAAACAGAATTTATCATGTGCCTCTGGTAGCCGTAAAGAACAGTTTTGTGTTGTGTGTGCATACAGGCCACATCTTTTACGCCCAAAATCGTGACTTTTAAACTTCGAAGAAACTTTGTGGTACATTTCATACAATGTCCAGACACTCTAGATATTTTCCTAAAGAGTGTTGGGATGTGTGTGATGTCAGATGTAAACAATTTACAGCAAACTCTATGAAAACCTTGTTAAGAGACGGTCCCAGCCGATTTGATTTCCTGAAAGAGAAACTTTTTTTTTTTTTTTTTTTTTTTTGATCTGAGATTTTATGGGAAAAAAGATTTTGAACCAGCTTTGGTGCGTTTTATAAAATCTGCTTTACAGCAAACTGTATGAATCCTTGTTCAGAGATGTCTCAGCTGACGTAATGTTAGATTTCCTGAAAGAGATCAACATTTTTCATCGGATCTAAGGTTTTATGGAAGAAAGATGTAAAATCAACTTTACCCCACCCTCTTTTTTTTTTCTTTCTTTCTTTTTTTTTTAACAAAACATCCTCTAAAATTGTGTGTGTGTGTGTGTGTGTGTGTGTGTGTGTGTGTGTGTGTGTGTTGTCAGTACAACTTTGAGTTAATCTGACAATAAATTGGTTTCAGTCAGTCAGTGTGTGTGTGTGTGTGTGTGTGTGTGTGTGTGTGTGTGTGTGTGGTGTGTCTTTCTTTCTTCTTTCTTTCTTTCTTTCTGCTTTTCTTATGTGAAGAATGACTGTGACGAGGTGGCAGCCCTTTGCAGTCGGCTGGGCTATAAGCAACAAGAATTGAATTCGGTCTCATCCCCTAGCATACGTTGCCAAGTGTGTGTACGTTACATAATATATATACGCTGCGCTGTAGGGGACCGCATCGGAGAGTCTCTTACGAAAGATGCATGTGCCTTAAGTTTACCTCCCTTGAGACGCTCTTCTCTTCCGTCACTGTGAATGTCGCCATGGTAACGACATCTTCCCAAGGGAATGTCCACATGAAGGAATTAGACGTACACGACTTTCTCCTGACGCTGATGAGATCGCGCGCGCTCAGGCAAAACATGTTCGTGCATGCATGGTCTCATAAAACGTTTCTTCTCGGTGCCAATCCTCTGTGATTCATACAAGGAACCCACTCTCCTTCAAACCCCTCCTCCTTCCCCCCTCCCATACACACGAAAATGTTCACGCGCGCGCGCGCGCGCGCGCGCGCACACACACACACACACACACACACACACACACACACACACACACTCTCTCTCTCTCTCTCTCTCTCTCTCTCTCTCACACACACACCACACACACACACACACACACACTCTCTCTCTCTCTCTCTCTCTCTCTCTCTCTCTCACACACACACACACACACACACACACACACACACACACACACACCATTGTGCACCAGTCAAAGTCGTACATCTGCAGTCAATGTTTTCGGCAATATATTCAGTTTCACGAAGTCAATATTTCCTTCGAATTCGTGATCAGTACAATTATTGCTTCACGTATTCATACAATATGAAAATTTTTGTATGCAGATCTTGCGGTCAGTGCGAAACTTACGATTTATCGAGGTCAGATTATTAAGTGCATTTGTACCACGCAAAGGAGCCGATATAAATGAATATCTAACAAAAGACAGACCAAAGATTAGCCAGAAAGAATGACATATTACTAAATACAGCAAAGTAGAATAAATCCTTTGTGTTTCAAGTCTAGCAAGGAACACGACAGCAGATTAAATAATGTAATCGCTTCTAATGTCACAGCCACCAAACGATAATAATACACCAATTTGTATTTGTGGCTGAAATCAGACAAAAATTCAACACTGGGGTTAAGAAGACGAAAATCTGAAGAGGAATGCAAGAAAGGAAATAAGTCTTATCTGTATCTTCAACGTGACTATCATTTGAACAAGTCTAGATTAAAACACACACGTGGCGAAGAAGGAGATGGAGTCTTTGCTTTGACCCTGGGTTACTTGGACTCACTCACAGTTCAAATCCCCATGCATCTCCGGACGAGAGCATTTCTTCTTTCTTTCTGCGTACACAGGCTGATACTCCTGCGGACACTGTCTGTATAAAGACAGGCAGTGGAGTTTTTGTGTGTATGACTGTTTTTATATTCCGCCATCAAGGCAGCCATACTCCATCTTCGGGGAAGGTGCATGCTATGCGTAACGTGTCATACATACCAACGGCCAAACTGACCTTCTTTTCCGAAAGTTGGTGATGGGATTTGACGTGTGTGCAAGATGTTGTGCGTGCGTTCACACACGGAACCTCGGTTATAGTCTCAATCGAAGGACTGTATGGGGAATGGAGTCAGAACCAATGTTAACTCTGCGGGAAAAATCCCCCTGTAACGAAATTCGAACCCACAACCCTAGGATCACGAGTCCAGCGCTCTACCAACTGAGCTATTTTGGCCCCCCGGACGAGAGTATGAAACCGAAAGCCCTCCGGTCCAGTGTCCACTCCTTCCCATCTTCTTTTCCCACCTCGCTCACTCACCAGTCTGATTCTCCATCGCCCTTGAATCGCACGTGAGTCGAACGGGCAAGTTGCCTGTCATGTTTCTGTGTGATAACGTTCTGGGTCACAAGGTCACAATACAGTCCTGGATAAATGTTCATTTGTTCTTGTACATTTTTTTTTTGTCTCTTGTTGTTGCTGTGGACATGTGTCGGCACAGAATGTATTGGTAAGCTTAGAACGCCCTCATTTAAAAAAAAGATGACGGGGGGGGGGGGGGGGGGGGGGGGGGGGGATGTGGGGGGGGGCGGGGGTGTGGGGGGGGGGGGGGGGGGGGTGGGGGGGGGGGGGGGGGGGTGGGGGGGGATGTCCTTAATTAGTGTGCCCTGTCGTCTGCGGTATGTTAGGTGATAGGGTACCACAAGGGGTATTCAGACTTGGAGTTGGAGTGTGCAAAAATTGCAGTAGTTCATGTGTATGTGTGTGTGTGTGTGTGTGTGTGTGTGTGTGTTGTGTGTGTGTGTGTGTGTGTGTGTGTGTGTGCGTGCGTGCGTGTGTGCGTGCGCGCGCGAGCGCGCGTGTGTGTGTGCGTTTACGTCTTTCCCTCCTCGTTTGATATTTTTGGCACTGTATTTTTTTTTTTTTTTTTTGCAAAAAGCTGAAAACGACAAACCAGCAACGTCAAACTCACTCCTTGTTGTGACGTCACATCCTGTGAACTGTCACACATCTAAGCTAGCTGACTGATAAACATCAGGAAAACTGCGTCGATGCCAGTCATACAAGATGGCTAACTGCCTCTCTAAAACAGTTACGAAAAAAAAAAAAAAAACGTGTCTTAATGTCACTCGAGATGAACCGCCGACGCTCTCTCTCAAACAGGAAAATTGTGCCCATGCCACGCAAAGAAAATGTCCAATTGCCATTTGAAAACAGCGAAACGGGTGTCAACATCAATTAGATAAGATGGCTCTCTGCCTCTCTAGAACAGAAAAAAAAGCTGTTTTAATATTGCTACAGAAAATCTGACTGACTACTACTCTTGAATCAGGACAACTGTGTCGGTGTCACTCAAATAAGATGGCTGACTACCTCTCTAAGACAGGAAGAAAATCATTTTAGTGTCACTAAGGAAACCTTGCTGCTGACACTCTACAACAGGAACATTGTATCAATGTCACTCAAGGAAGCTTGCTGACTTCAATTCGGAAAGCATGAAAAGCGTGTGTCAATGTCACTCTGAATTGCTTAATTCTGAGTCAGCCAAATGCTATACCAAATTTGACAAAGAATTTAAAATAAATCCGCCAGATAAACTGGGGCAACAAATTACCAGACAAAACCACGACGCGTTTCGATCTCTTAGGCCTTCTTCAGGCAAGAGAAACCACATTCAGGACAATGAAACGAAGAACGAGCAATCACTTACCTTCTCACATTCGGCGCAAGATTGCTCGCTCTCGTCGTGTACATTGTCCTAGATGGTGTTTATCTTGCCCTGAAGAAGACTTAAGAGGTCGAAACGCGTCGTTTTTCGTCGTGTTTGTTTGTCGCTGTTATCTGATGGATTACTTAAAGTTCTTTTTTTTTTTGTCCCGTTTCTGCCTGCTGTCACCTCATTTTGAAAACCAGATGCATTTTGCGCTGGCTTCCCATCACGGTGTATGTTGTTCCCCTATGTGTTCAGTTGGTACCATCAGTTGTAGTTGTTTTGGACCTCATATATTTGATAAACAATAACACACAGTAGGGTAACTCTTGCTCCTATAAGAAACCTAACACAGAGTAACTTTTATTCAAGATGGCGCAGTCTTTTAAACTTGAATAAAGTCAGACAAATACAAAGACGAACAATCTAATTGTGGGGAAAAAAAAACAAGCGCAGGTCACATTACATTGTTCGTCTTTGTATTTGTCTGAGTTTATTCAAGTTTAAAGGCTGTGCCAATCTTGAATGAAAGTGACTCTGTGTTAGGTTTTTCTTATGTGAGCAAGAGTTACCCCACTTGTTTATTGTTTACTGTTCCCTGCCTCATTTTATTTTCAACCTCATATATTTGGTTTTGCTATGGACTTTTTTGTGTAAAAAGTCAGCTATATTATTCTTCCTGTTAGAACGTGGTGAGTGTACAATCTACTTCTGGCATTATCAACCCATCCTTTCCACGCATTGTTGATTTAAGAGTTAAGTTATCTGTACGTTAAACTTTCATATTCGACCTACAGTCATTAGCAGCGGAAGGCGCCTATGTGACAGATAGGCGAAGAGAGGCGGCGCAGTCTACCTTTCTCGCTCCAGTAGTAATGACGGGTCCAGCCTGTGTCGCCGGTGGGACGGCTCTTGAGACTGTGACGAGACGCTGCCATTCTGCGACTTCAGGATGTTTAGGGTATCTTAAGATACCCCCACCCCCACCCCACCCCGAAAAGTCAGTTTACGCTAGAATCAGAAAACAAGTCACCTTCGAGAGTTATATCTGCTGTTAAACAAAGAAAGACACATCAACTGTTTTCATACTTAAAATGTCAGCGACAACACTAAAGGTCTGTTGCGATGAGTTTTAAAAAAAACTGCATTTGGCTTGAAACAGGTCTGCTTACTAACGTGATTTTCTTTGAAAACCCAAAAAGTCTTTGGGATGAAACTCTTTTTTATTATGGATATCTTATCCCCCCCAACACGACACATCGATTCCAAGTGTCGTCAATTCAAAGGTCTGCAAAGATATTCATTCAATGCTCTTCAAATGAAAAGTCTCTTACACTTAACGTCCGTGGTAGTGCTGCTAACACGTTCCATGGAAACTGAAACTGAACAAAAACATTCATACAGAAATAACAAGTGATCCCTACGGTTTACTGCCGGTTGAGTTTCATTTTATGTAGTATGTCAGGGGGAAAATACTTTTAGTCCATTTGACCTAAAACGTGTCGCTGCGTGAGCCGCAAGAACCACTAGGTGGATGTTTATTTCATTGGTTTACAAGGATTGCAATCTTCTTTTGGGGGGCGGGGGGGGGGGGGGGGGGCTGAGACTCGGGTCATTTCCAGCCGATTTTCTCTCTGAAGTACGGGAGCGTGGGTTTTTTTTTTTGTTGTTGTTGTTGTTTGTTTAGTTTGTTTTGTTTGTTTTTTTAAAGACTCAGCTGAACTCTTAATTCACACATGCCTATGTATTTCAGAAGACCCCTTAAAACCTTGTTCAGGGATGTCCCACCAGATGTAATTTTTTTTTTAAATTTCTGACGGAGATTAACATTTTTTTTTTCTGTCTAGTATAAGATAATACAGAAGAAAGATTTTTAAACAAAATTTCTGGTGTGTTTCTAGAACCTGTGTTTTTAAAGGGTTGTGTGAAGGAGTTTTTTTTTTTTCTGTTTTTTAATGACTTGTGAGTTGACATCGACGCGGTGGCAGCCCTGATATGGCCCTTCGCGCTGAGCTGGGCTAGAAGTAACATCATTTTACCTTACTGTGTATTTCGATCTTTCGAACTAAATTTGTCGCGTTGACGTCAATTCTGATGTAAAAAAAAAAAAAAAAAAAAAAAAAAAAAAAAAAAAAAAAACTAGTTCCAGGCTCTAGATTGATTTATGATTTATTTGATGTCACATGTAGGCAATGAAACGCTTTGCACTGGATAATGAAGGCGATTTTCCTGTACCTGATACCGCACCGATGTACATGAGCTGTTTGAATCTTACCCGACTTGCGCACGTGGAACAAGCCTCCTGTCACACCGTGGGTTGGAGCTGAGGGATGGAATCTCTGGCTTTCCTCTCTCACAATTACCTCTCTCCTCTCTCTCCCGTCTTGCACGCCTTGTTCGATTTTCCTGACTGGGCGGGGTAAATTTACTCATAACCTTTCCGAGAACAGTTCGAACCGACGCGGCTGTCATCAAATCTAAATGCATCACACGAATCTTGCCTCTGTATTCGATTTCGATTTGATATGGACACCTAGTGATGTGTGTGTGTGGTGTGTGTGTGTGTGTGTGTGTGTGTGTGTGTGTGTGTGTGTGAGTGCGCGCAAGTGTAAAAGTGTGTGTGTGTGTGTGTGTGTGTGTGTGTGTGTGTGTGTGTGTGTGCGCGCGCGCGCGTGCTATCGTACGTTCACATTATTCATGGCCATAAAACAAAATGTATTTGTAAACTAAATGTTCTCTGGAGTGACGAAAAAAAAAGAGAGAAAATATGGACAAGAACACCGCAAAACAAAGAGAAAATGATAATAAAAAGTATTAAGATGCAGAAAAAGACTATCTCGTTGATGTGAACCTTTGTGAAAACTGCAGAAGAACCAAAATGGTTTCAAATGATTAAAACAAAGCAGAACAGAGAGACTGACAGGCAGATAGACAGACAGAGACGAGGGCTAGAAAATTGATGTAAATGGTAATTCGTGAGAAGCGAAACAAAACGCACAATATTGTCTTTGTCTCATCATGCAGCTTCATTCCACTCCACCCCTCTCCTTCCTCCCCCCCACCCCCTACCATTAACCTACAGATATCTGTGTCTTGCCATTCGTTCGTTTTTTTTTTGTGTGTTTTTTTTTTGAGTGAAACGATGTTTTCTTGCTTTGTTTACCTGTTTATCATGAGACGAAATTGCAATAATTTTGTGGAAGTACATGCTCGGACCTTTCATTAACAATGTCACAAAATGTCAGCATGATGGTATGAATAATGACTGACGTATGAAACCTTGAGTAAAATCACGGGTGCAATGACAAATACGGTGTGTGTGTGTGTGTGTGTGTGTGTGTGTGTGTGTGTGTGAAATATTAACATTGATTCTGATTCAGAAATAAAGGCGGTTATCAGGGGGCCAGAATAGCTCAGTTGGAGAGCGCCCAGACTCGCAATCCAAGGGTTGCGGGTTCGAATCTCCGCCAGGCCGCTTCGTATAGGGGGATTTTTCCATCGGAGTTAACATTAGTTCTGACTCCATTCCCCATACAGTCCTTCGAATATTATAACCGAGGTTCCGTGTGTGAACGCACGCACAACATCTTTGCACACACGTCAAATCCCATCACCAATTTGCGGAAGAGAGAAAGGCCAGTTTGGCCATTGGTATGAATGGCACGTTTACACATAGCATGCACCTTCTCCGAAGATGGAGTTTGGCTGCCTTAATGGAGGGATAAAAACGGTCATACACACAAAACTCCACACCTTTTGCTGGGTAAATGAGAAAAATACTTGTCTGTCCATATAGGGAGTGTCCGCAGGAGTATCAGCCTGCATACGCAGAAGAGAAAGGCAGTTATCTGTACACTGTCTGGAAAAAATCACTTCAGAACACAATATCGTTGTGTTCTCTCCTGAACTCCACGAAGATTACCGACCTCTACTCCCTGGACACTTATCATCTGTAATCAGCATTTCTCCATTAGAGCGCCAGTTCGATCTTTTCTTCCTTCTTTTTTTCCCACCCCCTTGAATCTCTCCTGGAAACCAGATGGACAATCAACAGGGTTTGCCGAGACTCTGACTTCCGCTGATTTTGCCTCCAGCTTTGGAACCAAGAGGGATAATGTTCCCATTCCTCAATTATGGCAGCTATCTTCCCTATTCCATGGATACTCTCCCTTTGCTGAAATTTACGTACAGCACCCCCTCCTTACCTTTTCTCGGTATCACTGTTTCTGTTCTTTTCCCGCCATTCTGGGGGTAGTAAAGCTGGTTGTTAAAATGAAATGAGATACTCTTTATCTAACAGCTCTCTGGAGAAAACCTGAAGCGTTTGTCTTCTCTGGGCTGAGTACTCTCTCTCTCTCTCTCCCCCCCCCCCCCCCCCCCCCCCCCCCCCCGCCGTGTGTATTGTGGCAGCATGTGGTGTCTGTGTGTGTAGCTCGTGTTGATGCAGATCTCTTATGATACTATGTAAACAAAAGCAATAAACATGCCTTTTTATGCAATATTATATAAACACTAATATTACTATCCCCCGATCGGAGTAGAGATAGAGAGACAGAGAGAGAGAGAGACAGAGAGCTGAGAGACAAGAAGAGAGAGAGAAGAGAGAGAGAGAGTCGCAAATTTAGGATAGGCATGGCTTCAAGCTCACCTTTTCATACTGTTGCATAGAGTACTTACATTGTATCGATGACGAAAAAAGGAGAGTAAAAATTGAAATCAAAAACAGCAAAGCCGAAGAAAAAAAAAAATTCAACCTGCAGACAAAATATTACTCGTTGGAAGTGAAACCGCGAAAAGAAAGTCAAGACCAAAGTGGTTTCCATGATCAAACCAAACGAACGAAAAGATCCACCCCACACAC
>JADBJO010031694.1:12500-16484 GCA_016801955.1 Conus betulinus | reverse complement strand
CTCTCTCTTCTCTCTTATCACTCTCTCTCTCTCTTGAATAGAAAGGGATACATTACTCCTCCTCTCTCTATCATATATCTCTCTCTTCATTATGAGTGGTCATAACATGTCTATCGCCTATCTCTATACTCTATATATCTCTCTCTCTATCTCTATCTCCTATGCATTTAGAGTGTTATAAAAATCCTTCTCTATCTTCTCTTATCTCTATATCTCTCTCTAATTAGCAATGTGTGTCTACATTTCTATCTATATTATCTCTCTATCTCCTACTTATCTATCTCTTCTCTCTCTCTATCTCTTAACAGTAGATGGTCGACATGTATTTCCATCCCTATAAGTAGAATGGTCATAAATTCTCAGCACTATCTCTATCTCCTCATATCTCTCTCTATCTATCCTAGCATTAGATGTTTATAAAATATCTATCTCTACTCTCTCTATCTCTCTCTCGCTCTTCATGGATTGGAATCAATTTCTCCTATTCTATAGTCTCTCTCTCTATCTCTCTCTATCTCTGTCTCTTTCTCTGTCTCTCGCTTCTCTCTCTCGCTGTCTATCTACTCTTCGCTGGTGTCCGCCACCTTAGTTATGTAACCTATCTTCCTGACATCATTCCACATTATTTTAGTGACTTTTCCCACACACGCCCAGACGACTTCTCTACCCATGATTTAAAACTCCCCCCCACATTCACACAAAGCTTAGTCCTTTTTCAAAAGCAGTTCTGTTCAAGTTACCAGTATCATTTTTCCAACAGACAGGGAGCCGATTCGAGTGGGGAACAAAAAGGGGAAAAATAGGTCTCATCACCACCCCTTCCCCCCCCCCCCCCCACCCCCCCCCTACCTGCCAAAAAATAATCCATCACCCTTCCCGCAATCTAACGCATCCTCTGGACACCAACCCCCCCCCCCCCCCCCGTCGCCCCCACCCCCCTTCACGTGATTGCAGACCAAAAAATTTGGAAATCTCCAAATGCTTCTGGGCGGAGTGGCGTGTGATATACAAGTGGGGGTGGTTAGGTCACATGGCTGGACCACTACCAGCGTTCAACGGACCCCGTCCTTACCAGTGTCCCCTTTCCCGTTAAATCAAAGAATGACGCCTTCCCTTCGCCACGTAACCCCTAACACGAACCAGAATACCCGCGAGACACGTCCTTTTGTTGACAACCAGGTGCGTTTGTCAGGCCTGCGTTTGAGTCACTGCGCGTGGGGTGGTGGGAACCACCGTGACTCGCAATATGAGAGAGCAGAATGCTGGCTGACCAGCTGATTTTCGTGTTACGGGTGAGTGGTTGAAACCAGTGAGTACGACCCGTGGGTTTGTGGGTCTGCTGGACATTTGCATATCTAGTGGTGAGTGGAGAGAGAGAGCGAGAGGGTGCTTGATTTTCACAGTGTGTACGAGTGGTGAGGTTTTTTTTTTTTTTTGGATTTGAACGGGGTGGTGAGGGTACGGGGGGTGGGTTTGTTGTTGGTTTTTTGCTGTGCTTCTACTGCATTGGGTGTGTGTGTGGGTGGGGCTCGGGTGGGGGGGGGGGGGCGGGGGATGATGGAGGAGGAGGGACAGGGAGAGACGTGAGGGAGAGATGGGAGGAGAGAGAGAGAGACTGCTATCCCCCAGTTGGAACGGTTCTAGTCGGAAAGATCAAAATGTTCTAACACGTGGCTTGCTGACAGGCATAGGGCCACGGGGACGCAGCGCTTTCATGGACAGTTTAATGCAAAGTATCCCATTGTTATCGTTGAAATTGAAAGCGACCCTTGGCGAACGGGCTGTATGTGCAATGCTCTGGTGTCTGTGTAGGGGGGTGGGCGTGGGGGAGAGGGTTCAGGATACGCCGTGACAACTCTACCCTGCAAAAGGATTGTTGTGGTTGCCGGACTGTAATTAAATCTGATTTCAACTCTTGTTGTTGTTGTTTGTTGTTGTTGTTGTTGTTGAGATAATGGAAACGAATAGTGTGTGGAGGTAATGTTCAAAATCATGTAATCCACTGATGTCGTGAGCAATGTTAACCTGATTTGCGTCCCTTGAATACTTGGGGACGGTGCGGACAGTGATCTTGGGTAACACTCGGTTGTGGACGTGAGTTGTGTCCCTTGAATAGGTGATCATGAGGTGCGTTACATTAGACAACCACTCTCTATGGACATGAGTTGCGTCCCCATGAATGTGTTAAGGGTGAGAACAGTAATAAGATATGATACGTAAGGTAACATGCCATTGAACATGAGTTGCGTCCCTTTGAAACCTGTTAATGGTGAGGACAGTGATAACGTGTATCACGTGACGTAACGCCCAGTGTGAGCACGAGTTGTGTCGCTTGGTTCAGCGGGCAAAGAGGACATTGATCATATGTCAAGGACAGATGACTTTCAGATCCATGTGACCCCCCACCACTTGACAATCATGATAAGTACAATCCCGGTCCCCATCTCTTGGTCCACACGGTCTGTATCTCTCTCTCTCTCTCTCTCTCTCGCTCTCTCTCTCTCTCTCTCTCTCTCTCTCACACACACACCCCAACGACAAACACACACACACACACACACACACACACACACACACACACACACACTTGAACTGGATCGTGTTCACAATAACTTTCATTCACGTTGTTTTTTTTTTATTTTTTATTTTTTTATTTATCTTTTTTTTTTTGCTTGGGGGTTAATACATTTGTTTAGTGTGCGCGCGCGTCGCAGAAGAGATTTGAAATAAAAGAGCACTCTGTTCCCAACAGACCTTGCATCGTGTTGTCTGTCAACACAGACACTGTGGTGTTCCGTACACATCTTTCTGCGAGATTGTTGTTGATACAGAACGTGTATATTCCGTACTAACCCTGCTTCGTCTTTTTCTATTAAAATGGACAGTTCGACAATTCCATACCCTATATCATACTGTGATCTCTATCAATGCAGACAGCTTTATAATCTGACATAGCCTAATGTGTGTTCTCTGTCAAGACAGACTGTAGACATTTGATACACACCTCATTGGTGTGTTCTCTGTCGATACACCCTTGTATGACATTCTGTTTATATCTTACTGTCTGTTTTCTGTCCAGGCAGTCTCTGTTACATTCCTTACGTACGTTACTGTGTTTTTTCAGTCAAACACATGCTCTTTGATATACCGTAATACCTTACGGTGTTGTGTGTATGTGGTGTGTGTGTGTGTGTGTGTGTGTGTGTGTGTGTGTGTGTGTGTTTTGCCAACACAGAGTAAGACAATGGCAACAGAGTCAACTCCAGGGGCAGTTCCATGGGCAACACCAGGGGCACCTCGAAGGCCAGTCACGGCTCCAGGGGGGCAGCAGCCTCCCGCTATCCCACGCGAGGCGACCGTGTGAGACGAAATCTCACGGCTCAATTCAACTCGATGCCCGGCCCCACGGAGGACTCTTCCCAAGAAGAGGAGCCACCCGGCACACCCGGAACGGAAAGTGCCTCACCTCCAAGCAGTGGACAGAGTCCGCCTGCCGGCAGGATCCCGGTTCCCATGACCACGAGGTTCCTCTTCCCTGAGGGCGGCCATGGGTCGCTCTGAATAGAGGAGCCGACGGGAAGCCCATCCTTGGTGAGGACAGTGATAACGATGTGTTACGTAACGTGACATTCCATTGAACATGAGTTGCGTCCCTTGAATCTGTTAAAGGTGAGGACAGTGATGTGTTACGTAAGGTAACATTCCCATTCAATATGAGTTGCGTCTCTTGAAAACAGTTGGACGGTGAGGACAGTAATAAGATGTGTTACGTGACGTGACATTCCCATTCAACATGAGTTGCGTCTCTTGAAACAGTTGACGGTGAGGACAGTGATAAGATGTGTTACGTGACGTGACATTCCCATTCAACATGAGTTGCGTCTCTTGAAAACAGTTGACGGTAAGGGACAGTGATAACGTGTGTCACAAGATGTAACGCCCAGTGTGAACACGAGTTGTGTGCCTTGGTTCAGCGGGCAAAGA
>JADBJO010031694.1:0-5000 GCA_016801955.1 Conus betulinus | reverse complement strand
AATGTACATTAATGATCTGCCTTTTCAGTCATCATCTTATCGTGAGTTTTTTTTTTGTTTTTTTTTTGGCTGACGATACCATCCTGCACACTTAAGACAGAAAGTTCCAGAGAGGTCTGCAGTCTTCTGGGAGATGATGATGTGGATAAATTTTGTTGGGTGGTCTTAGAGAAGTACACGGCAATCCACCCTTGTGAATCTAAGTTCATGTTAGATACAGCACGACAGAAGTATATAACACGTCAAAAACATTCTACTGAAGCTCAAGGTTTGTAATCAGTCACTGACGAAAGTTGATTTTTGTAAATTAGTAGGACTCATATCAACGATAATCTCTCTTGACCCAAGTACATTTCTCTATTGTGCCAATAATAATAATAGTAATAATAATGATAATGATAATAACAATGTAAATAATAATGATGATGATAACAGTAATAATGATGATAATAATGACAACGATGATGAACATAGAAATAATCATAAAAATGATGATGATGATGATGATGATGATGATGATGATGATGATGATGACGATGATGATGACGAAAAACAGCAACAGCAACTACAATAATAATAATGATGATGATGATGGTGATGATTATGATGATGATGATAATGACAATACTAGTAGTATAAGAACAACAGCAATATGTATGATGATATTGATAGTGATAATAACAATAATAAATAACAATAACAATAATGATAATCATCCAGCTCATTAGAATAAAGCATTTTCTAGATCAGATCAACACCCACAATTTTTCAGGCATATATTCAAACCAGAACAAGGCATCAAGAAACGGGGACCCATAAAGTGACCGTTGTCTAAAATCCCTTCAAAGCTTGCATAGGCAATGCCTCAGTCTGTGTTCTCAAACCTTTTTCGTCTCCCTAATGACAGCAAGTAAACTCAATATCCTTTTCGTCTTCGCTTCTTCTGGAACGTGAAATTATGGGACGAATTGCTTGAAGGCCTTAAACACAAATGCAGTCTATCGTCTTCAAAACAAAACACCACGAATATCTTATGGAAAAGTTATAGAAAGAACTTTTCTGATATTTTTTTTTATACAATATATATTGGGTGCATGCATGTAGATAAAGAGGAAGGGATGAAGTGTGCGTGTGTGGTTGTGTGTGTGTGTGTGTGTGTGTGTGTGTGTGTGTGTGCATGAGCTCAAGGGCATGTGCGAACCTTTCGTTATGTTTTGTCCCGATATACCGACGTGTTAAAAATATTGTCTCATAACTTATTCTCCTTATTACTTTTGAGCCTTGTTCTATATATATATATATATATATATATATATATATATATGTGTGTGTGTGTGTGTGTGTGTGTGTGTGTGTGTGTGTGTGTGTGTGTGTGTGTGTGTGTGTGTGTGAAAAGAGAGAGAAAGAGAGACAGAGAGAGAGAGAGGGGAGTCAAAATTCAAAGGAAGGAAAGAAAAAACAAGAGACTAAAACGAAAAGAAAGAAAAGAAAAACGAGATTTACCTCCCCCCCCAAAAAAAAAAAATAATAAAAAAAAATAATAATAAATAATAATAATAATAATAAATAAATATAAATAAATACAACACAATCAAGGAATAAAAGACAGGCCTACAGACAAGATTCCACAGGACAGACATAAATCATGAAGGTAGTGAAGTTATTCCTACACACATGGACAGCACAGTCTGATCAGGGAGGGAGGCAGGAGAGAGAGAGGGAGGAGTGGAGGAGGCGCTAGGGAGTGGTGGAGGGGTGGTGGGGTGGTGGGATGGGGGTGCAGTTTTCTTCACGCTGTTCGCACCCTGACTGTGGCAATTTGTCCGGCGATTCCGGCTGACGTGAAGCACAACGTCTGATGCTGGAGTCTCTACCGATTTTTTCGCGGGTCCTCGTCTCCTCCTTAGAAAGGCGGTCTTCTCTGAAGAGGGATGCAAACAATTTCTCCCTCCACCCCTCTCTCCCCTCCAACATCCTTGCCTACCTGTGTCGTCTCCGGCGAAGGAGTGTAACTTGGCTGATCTTTTGTTGATGTTCGTGGAGCGCCAGCTGTGAGACGCCGCCCAGTCTGTTTTCACCAACTGGCTGGTAGGAAACGGAGATCTAACCTCCTGTCTCTCTCTCTCCTCTCTCTCCTCTCTCTCTCTCTCTCTCTGTCTGCGGTGGGTAACCAGTGTGTTGGAATCAAACCTTTATATTCTAAGTGCATCGTTCCAGGGCTTAAACGATTGCAGATGGCAAGACTGAAATGCTCCCATTCAAGTTAGTGTTAGATTTGATTTATACAGACACTTCAATCCACTACATCGTACTCCAACCTGCTTATCTGTACAAATGGACTGCCACTTGAAATACATAATGACAAGATGTAGATTTAGATTGTCTGATATTAACGTTCATCGATATCGTTATCACAAAGAGTGTACAGAGATTGATCTTTGTTTGTCCTTTGTGTACAGAGGCTCGTGAAAGTGATGTTCATTTGTGTTCTGCTGTCCTGCCTTGGTTTTATTTAGAAACCAGTTTATCCCATCAAATACCATAACACCCTTCTGCATTTAGGCTTCTCTTCCTAGTCACGTCTGTTCACAAAGATGTTATAAAACAGTTTGCCATCTTTTGTATAAGTCGTTCAAAATCCGCTCCATTTGCTGTACGTGATTGATATCTTTCTCCTTTCCTTTGTGTTGAATGTTCGATTTCTTGTATTTGTAAGTGATATTGTTCTCATTTTGTTTGCATGATTCTTGTATCCATGCATTGTTTGTATGCACCACCCCCCTTCATCAGAGGCTATGGCCTTTTGAATAAACTCTCTCTCTCTCTCTCTCTCTCCTCTCTCTCTCTCTCTCTCTCTCTCTCTCTCTCTCTCTCCCTCTCCCTCTCTCTCTCTCCCTCTCTATCTCTCTCCCTTCTCTATCTCTCTATCCCCTCTATCTCTGGCCTCTCTCTCTCTGTCTCTCTGTCTCTCTCTCTCTCTCTCTCTCTCTCTCTCTCTCTCTCCTCTCTCTCTCTCCCACCCTCTCTGCCCTTCTCCCTTTCTCTCTCTCTTCCCCGCTTCCCCTCTCTCTCTCTCTCTGTCTCTCTCTCTCTCTCTCTCCCCCTCTCTCTCTTCTCTCCTCTCTCTATCCCTCTCTCTGCCCCCCCTCTCTCTCCTCTCTCTCTCTCTCTCTCTCTCTGTTGCATATTGAGCATTATCTGGAGACTTCAACGTTATGGTGACGTGTTCTACCGATAGTGTGTTGCATTTAAAACAGAATTTAAAAAAAAAACGTGCCTTGTTTTCTTTTCTGACAGACTGTAGCACAGTATGTTGTGACCAGTCGCCAGTGTTGTGTTATTACTGCTGTTGTTGTTGTTCTGTAACAGAGTTAACGGCGTGTTTGCAGTAATCAACGTCCTGTTTGTTTGCTTGTTTGTTTGTGTATTTGTAATGTGTTGTTGTTTGTTGTTTTACAGAATTCAGCATTATTTGTACTCACCAATTATCTACCGAGTCTTTTTCAGCATTGCTTGGGGACAAACAACTGTATTTTCCTCCAGCTGATCTATCAGTGCTGTTATTGTAACTGTCGTCGTCGTCGTTGTTGTTGTTGTTGTTGTTGCTGTTGCTGCTGCTGCTGTTGTTGTTGTTGTTGTTGTAGTCAACAGCTTCTTGCGGTTTTGAACAGTCGTAAGCATTATGATCAGTCAACGGCTACTTTGATCAAAGAGAATTGGCATTATTATATTTCAACAAACATGCGTAAGGGTTTACTCTCCCATAGCGGCCCGCCTCATTTCGTTGTTTTTGTTTGCGTGCTTGTTTGTGTGGGTTTTTATCTTTTTGTGTTTATTTTTGCAAATAGATATTAGTATTCTTTCCCGCCAGCAGCTGCATCCTCCCTGTTTTCAGTTGTTAGATGTGCAGCCCCTCGACATTCTCCCTCCCCTTCTCTCCGTAAAAAAAAAAATAAAAAAAAAGGAAGAAGAAGAAGAAGAAGAAAGAAGAAAACTGACAACATTAAGCAATTTGGCCTCTGGCTTCCTGTCATGACTCTAGACGCTGAGGAGAGAAATCAAAGCCAAATCCCACGGGGGGTGGGGGTGGAGAGTGGAGAGAGAATTCAATGGAGAGAGAAATCAATGGAGAGAAATCAGTGGAGAGAGAAATCAATGGAGAGAAATCAGTGGAGAGAGAAATCGATGGAGAGAGAAATCAATGGAGAGAGAAATCAATAAAGAGATAAATCAATAGAGAGAGGAATCAGTGGAGAGAGAAATCAATAGAGAGAGAAATCAATAGAGAGAGAAATCAATGGAGAGAGAAACCAATAGAGAGAGATTTCAATGGAGACAAAAATCAATGGAGAGAGAAATCAATGAAGAGAGAATTCAATGAAGAGAGAAATCAATGGAGAGAGATATCGATGGAGAGGGAAACAAATGGCGCGAAAAACCAACGGAGAGAGAGATACCAATGGAGAGAGAAATCAATAGAGAGGTATCGATGGAGAGAGATATCAATGGAGGGACAAATCAATGGAGAGAGAAATCAATGGAGAGAGAATCAATGAAGAGAGAAATCAATGGAGAGAGAAATCAATGGAGAGAAAAAAATGAATAAAGAAACTGATCAGTGAAGAGAGAACTCAATGGAGAGAATTCAATGAAGAGAGATAAATAAGTAAAAGTAACAAATCCACAAAGAGAGGAATCAATGGAGAGAGAGAGAGAGAGAGAGAGAGACAGACAGAGAGACAGAGAGAGAGACAGAGACAGAGAGAGAGAGAGAGAATCAACGAAAGAGAAATGAGTGAAGGACAGAAAATAATGTGGAGAAATCGATGAAGAGAGAAGTCAAAGAGGACTTGAACAGAGAACTCAATGATGGAGGGACAACTCACTGAATGAATAAATCGATAGGAGAAATAAATCTATGGAGACACAGATTAACAGAGAGAGAATTAAGAGACAAATCAATGAAAGAGAAACATTGAGGTAGAAATCTATGATGGGAC
>JADBJO010031693.1:0-10000 GCA_016801955.1 Conus betulinus | reverse complement strand
CTGACTGACCCTGAAGACCCCAGTGTGAACGTCCAGGAAGGAGCGGCACGATCGACAACAGGGTTCCCATGATCCAGGTGAACGTACAAGCTGCAGCTGTTGACGTTCATTGACACTCCGGGGACCTTGACGGTGACAAAAGATGGCGAAGTGATCCACAACAATCAGACACACCATCAGCACAGACACCTCACTGGACAGAGTGAAGAGAAAACCCCGCCATCTTGCAGATCTCGCTCTTGATCCATGACTTTTCCATGAGTAAGTACTGCCCATGGAACGAGTAGTCTGCTGCCAATGTGATGCTTATGTGACCTCCCATGCATATATTAGCCAACTGTAGATGGACAAAGGCTGTCACAAACATGCTTGCGAATGCGTTCCTGAGTGTGATCGAAACGACGAGGCAAAGCAAATTCCCCAAAGCGGTAGAAGTACAAAGGAGCCAATAGGAAATCACGTACGGTTCTGTTGGTAGCAAATTTGCACACGATGCCAGTGCAGTCTGAGGCGCTGAGCATTTCACTTTATTTGCCCGTTTTGGAAAGTACACTCTTGCAGCAAAATCTATAGTTTAAAGAATAGATCCTACTTAACTGATTAGACCTTGAGAATAAATCTAGGGGAAAGTTAATTACCGGATTTCCTTCCAGATCCAGTTCCTTAAGTAGCGGCATATTTTTAAACCCCATAAAGCCGATAGTTTCAACAGCAGAAAAAGATGAATTGAAGTGTTTCAGTTCGGGTAGATACGTGAATAACACACTGCTTAGTATTTTGAGACGTACATTTGACATATCCAATGTTTTCAATGTGAAATGTATTTGTTTTTAATCTTTCTGTTACAATTTGGATGACAGGATTATTCGTCACCCGTAAAGTTTGTAAATGTGGCAGCTCAAAAAAGACAGCCATGTTGATTGTTTTGATTTGATTATTTGTCAGATCTATGTACAGAAGATTTTTTAGCTTTAGACGCGAAATATTATTAATATTACAGTAAGAAAAACGCAGAGAAGTGAGATAATGATTTTTGGCCAAAACACTCAGTGACATTTGTGAACCTGTAGCATCTAGGGACCGAGATGAGGGAAGGTTTGAACGGGAAAGGGGTTGCTACACTGGAAGGAGTGGCCTTGACACATACAACCAGGGGGGCAGGTCAAATCACACATCAGTTCTTCATCTCGTTGTGGACACTGAGCCCAGCCATCACAGAGATGGTCTCCATGCACGCACACTGTAGAAGCCCGACAGTGGTATAGTCCCACACACGTCACTGTCTCACAGCCTCTTTCATCCTCCCCATAAACACAGTCCTGAAACCCATTGCATCTTGTGTAGACTGGAAGACAGTTCAAGAGCTCAGCTGTACATCCGTAATGGCTCCCTGGACAAACCTCCTCCGTGTTCATGGTTTGGAATGTAAAATATCCAGTGCCATCTAAGTCGATATGAAAAATCTTTGCTTTATATGCTCATCATTGACCCGAGCGCAGTAGGGGCATGGCTTACGTGCGTGCTCGGGGCAATTCCTCTCATCTGAATCATCAAAACAATCAGAGAATTCGTTGCACCGTTGGCTGTGCAATATATACTGACTGTTACAGCACATAAACCCTTCATGTTGAGGGTGTTCACAGAACGATTCGTCACTGTTATCTGGACAGTCCACATGGAAGTCACACACCAGTGTGTATTGGAGTAGAGTGATACCATCATCGCACCTGAACATATCATAGCTAGGGAATGACCATTTCACAGAATGCATGCAACCTCTCAGCCTTCAGCTGGTGAGTTCTGTTGGGAAGCGTGGAAGTTGGTAAACAATTTTTCTTGCAATAACTTTTGGGATCACATGACAAGAAAGCATGCACTGTGTGGTTACTTGGACAACCAATCAAGTTTTGCATCGTATTAGTTGTGATGAGCTGAAGGATCTGGAAGGAAGCAACTGTAATTAGTGACAGAGACACAATCCGTGTTGACAGCCTATTTCACACAATGCTTCAAAAAATTCGAACTCTCTAATTTCTGTTTCGGTGGCTCCATGATCCAATCTCTAATGTGGTAATTTTCCTTCGTGGAGAAAATTGTATGATATTCGGGGGCCCATAAGGTAGAGATAAGGTGTTGTCAGACCATTTTCTAAATTTACTGTACATAAAAAGTACCTTGTGCCAGCCCTGCCGTGTATCCCAAAATCATCCAGAATGTATGAAACTTTTCCAAGACGTGAAGAGAGTCTTCTTGTTCTTTTCTTGTTTTGATCGATGCCAACGCACCGCCTTGATTCAGACACTCGTAGCCAAGGAACTCAATAGACAACCCTGATTTGGGAATGAAGAGTTTAAAACATTTGTTACGTGAAGCCACCAGACCTTGACAGCCAGGACTGCTGAAAGGACAATGCTCTGTTTCATCACGTCCATCATGACAGTCTCGCTTTTGATTACATTGTACATGTTTCTCGAATCCTGAATAATGCCTGACCGAACAGTTGAACAGACCGTCCGGCAATTTCTTTGGTTGAATTTTTCGAGACAGAACTGCAAAATGTATTTTGAGATGCGGGTGAATATCCCATGAGAATGAAAGCATAATTCGAAGGTATAAAGTGACGAAGACGGAAGCTGGTACGAAGCGGTCAATGCAGATATATGCTACACGATAGCGAGAAGCGCTTGGTTCTCTGTACGTCATTTTTACCCGCCTTTTGTCAGAACAAGGACGAGGCCGACGTGACTGCACAACACTAACCATGATCACACTTTCAGACGGTACATCTATTTTTGCCTGAACGAACCCATCGAATATATTTGGTACTATAACATACCCTGCCTGTTTAGAAATGTATTTTATGACTAGGCAACGCTTTGTGTTGGCTCAATATCAACACGGACGAAGCATTTGCTTTTGTGTATAATTTGCAGGCAGTTCGTGCCAGTAAAGAAGAACATTTCTCTAAGCCCATGGCTATCGCAATCGATCGATAAAGCTTCGTGGATTTTCGATCCAGCTGCCCTCTTAAAGCATGGCCTAATGTCGGTACCCCAATACCTGGGCCCACCAGTAGTAGGACAGTCGCCGGACACGAGCACGTGCGTAACGACCCGGCGGCACAAACGCTTGCACTTTACAGAAAGGGGTGGATCTACCGCAAGTCCCGTACACAACTCCTTGCTTTCTTCTTAAGTGTGCAATTTTATGCACAGCGCGGCAGTTTGATATTCTAAGATGGCTGATGGTGATATTTCCTTTGGAATGATTGAACAGGTGTGTGGACGTCTCCGCAAATGTCCTTGATCTTTAGAGAATGAAGAGCGCTGCCAATGTTCTTGGACCTGATGATCCTGTGATCCCCCTGGACTACAGAGAGAGCAGAAAGTTCATCATCATCATCATCATCATCATCATCATCATCATCATCATCATCGTCGTCGTCGTCGTCGTCGTCATCTTCATCATCATCATCATCATCATCATCATCATCATCATCATCATCATCATCATCGTTATCGTCATCATCATCATCATCATCATCATCATCATCATCATCACTATCATGATAAAAATCATATGATTATACAAATAATAATTTAATGCCTAGGTATTTATGATCAAGAACTTTAAACACTACACTTAAGAACTTAAGAATAAATAAATAAGAACACCAGCAATGAACGAAACTTGTACCACAATCAAATGCTCCCTCTACATGTAAGCATACCATCACTCCTCGGTTGTCCTAACCCCCCCCCCCCACCCCCCTCCCCTCTCTAAATGATCCCCATCCATCAAACAAAAACAATCACAAAATTATTGATGAGCGCCCATTTCTGCAGGCATTCCTTACCCTCAAACAAACACAGTATTTAGCATGTCAGATGGAAGGGAGAAGTTTTCAGGCGTGATTAAAAAGATGGCAGAGGGGCGTAATATCTGAAGTTGATAGTGGGGTTGCTTTCAAACGGAAGAGTCTTTACAGTCAAAACAGCGTTGTCCGAAAGTTTTGGCACAGATAGTGGAAGTTACAAAAAAAGACGAATATCAGACGAAGAACAAATGAAAGTTCATGAGGTGGGACGTATGAGTCAAATGTTGAGGGTAAGAGGATGCGTTCGCTTTATAGCAGAGAGCTGCAAACTTGTAAAAGATTCTTTGCCTAACACGTACGAAAGAAGATAATTTAATAAAGGAGTCATATGGTCAGGTGTAGACGAACCCAAAATAAGATGAGCAGCATGGTTGTGGACTCTCTGAAATTTACTGATGAAAGAGCATGGGGATTTGAACAGAAGACGGTTACAATAATCAAGACGAGAGAGTACAAACGACTGTAAAGACGAGAGTTTTGGTGGCGTCCTTGGAAGAAGGTGACAAATGGAAGCAGTGCGCCAGAGTTCAAGAAAGCAAATCCGATAGAAATTAGTCACGTGCTGTTGAAAGGAAAGCCTTTGATCAAGTGTCTTCACACCAAGACTACGAGCAGAAATAGAGATAATGATTGATGAGTCAGTGAGGTCGACTGTTGATGGAAGAGAGGGATGATTCAAATACTTCAGTAGAAAGATAAAAAAAAAAAAATCATATACTGCTCATGTATGTGCACAAATAAAAGAAAGCCCCAAGTATCCCCCCCCCCCCCCCCCCCCAACTGCAAGACAGTGAGTCCAGTCCAGTCAGCGTTGAACATGGGGTCAAAGTTCGTGGTTATGGCAGAGGCCAGGTAGTAACAGTACCGTTCACACAGATGGAAATCAAGCTGTTTCTTTAAATGTTCTTAAATGTGATAACGTAGATGCCGTCTATCTACTTACAGATTATAGCTCGGGGTAGTGTTATATGTCAGTGTACGTCAGTCTCTCTCTCTCTCTCTCTCTCTCTCTCTCTCTCTCTCTCTCTCTCTCTCTCTCTGCAAAATGCAACACACACACACACACACACACACACACACACACACACACACGCACGCACGCACACGCACGCACGCACGCACGCACGCACGCACGCACACACACACACACACACACACACACACACGCACGCACGCACGCACGCACGCACACACACACAGACACACACACACACACACACACACACGCACATGCACATGCACACTCATATATGCGCAAACGCTCACACATACACACAAGCACACACAGACACACGCACTCATATACGCACACAAAAGCGTCTGTCTCTCTTTCTCTCTGTTCTGTCTCTCTCTCTCACGCACTCTCTCTCTCTGTCTCTATCTCTGACACACACACACACACACACACACACACACACACACACACACACACACACACACACACACACACACACACTGTTGGAGATTTGATATTCTCTTTACGTGCCAACCCTCGTGAGGTCGTGGTTGATTGATATACGAGTTTTTGATTTATGTTTCTTTCACGGACGACTACGGAAAGTTCAACGACTTGTTTTAAACTATTCATAACAACCACGTGCAAGTACAGTCACAGATATATTGTCATTACACTCCTCAATCAATCAATCAATAGCAGTTCGCTGCTGAACAGATTCGTCATCCTAGTTTCTTCATCCTTGAAATCATGAATATACTGATAGGTATGGAACAGCCAACGACTGATAAGACGTAATTCTGACCATTTACAAATAAGGGGCCTGCTGCCAGACAGTGAGTCCAGTCAGCGTTGAACATGGGGTCAAAGTTCGTGGTTATGGCAGAGGCCAGGTAGTAACAGTACCGTTCACACAGATGGAAATCAAGCTGTTTCTTTAAATGTTTTCAAAAGTGATAATGAAAAATGCCATCTATCTACTTACAAATTATAGTTCGGGGCAGTGTTATGTGTCAGTGTACGTCAGTCTCTCTCTCTCTCTCTCTCTCTCTCTCTCTCTGAGTAATCTCTCTCTCTCTCTCTCTCTCTCTCTCTCTCTCTCTCTCTCTCCGACGATGACCACGCCAACCGTGCCAGTCCCCTCCATGCCCGGGGATCACCGGGAAACCTCGCGTCACCTGGCAGCAGAAAGGGGTCAACACGGCGACCGCGACCACGACGGGGATTCCCCTAGTGGTGGCCACGTGACCGGTTCTTCCAATCAGCGTCCAGCAGCACACCGTGGCGACCGTGTCGACGCAGGGTCAGGGTGAGGGTCGACTTCTCGCCTGAGTGACGTCAATAACAGCGGCAGTCAGTCTCGTGCTGCACGGAGAGGTGGGCCCAACAGATCACAAGAGTCAAACAGGTTTGCACGGTTATTTGCGTGCTAGTGACAGTAGGAAGAGCTCTGTGACAGACAGAAATCTTCGCTCGTGCAATAAATGACTTGAAGCGGACTGTCAGGCATCTGGTTTTTCTTTTTTTAAATTATAATGTTGAAAACTTGCGTGTAAAATTGAATGATGTTTCTTTTGTTAAATTTGTCACGTCGTACGATTTTGTGTGCTTAACAGAGACCTTTCTTGACAGCTTATTTGATTTGAACAATATATTCCATAATTATGTTAAATTCAGTGCTCCTGCCAAAAAACTTTCATCCCAAGGTCGCAGTTCAGGTGGTGTCCTCTTCCTTGTTAAAAAGTGTTTTCCAGATTATGTGGAAGAAGTAAAACTGGAATGTGATAATGCTATTGTAGTTAGAATTAAAAAAAAAAGATTTGTTGAATATTGATAAAGACATGGTTGCCATCTCTTGCTATATTGTTCCTGAAGGAGGACCAGCATATAATCATACATATTTAAAAAATGGTATTCATATACTTGAAGAAAATGTATTACAGTGTGTAAATACTGATGATGTGTATATTATGGTATGTGGTGACATGAATGCCAGAACAGGGTGTGAGCAAGTGAGAGAGGAAGATATGAGAAATTATGTGCCAGCACAGGATTGTTGTGAGGATGAGATAGAGTGGGTGCGACACGATGTTCTAAAGATAGTATCATTAACAATTTTGGAAAATCCCTACTGGAATTTTGTTATTTGTTTGATTTAGTTATTGTTAATGGATCTGTTGACAAGGATTGATGGTGAATTTACTTTTGTTTCATCTCAAGGGTGCAGTGTAATTGATTATTTTGTAGTGTCTGATGAGTTGTTAAACTTATGTAATTTACATGTTGGTGATAGTCTGTATTCTTCGCATCTACCAGTTGAACTGTTTTGGAACAAAAGTCTACCAGCAAATGATAAGCAACATATGCCAACAGGGACTCATAAAGAAGAAAAGATTATATGGTCAGATGATTTTGTTGAAACTTACCAACGTGAACTTGATTCTGAAGAATTTATGGAGTGTTTGAATCTTGCGTATCAGAATCTTAATACAAATATCAGTAATGCTGTAGAAATATTTACAATGCTATGTATAGTGCAGCAGCAGCATGTATGGTGAGAACAGTGGGGAGTAATGAGAAAAAAATGCAATGATTGGTTTGATGGTGAATGTAAACATAAAAAGAGGCAGTGAAGAGACTGTTACAAAGTTTTCGGAGAGCTAAATCAGTAGAATACAGAACAGCACAAAAGGAGGCCTTTGTTAAAGAAAGAAAAGAGTACTCTGACCTCAAAAAAGCAAAAAAGAAGAAATGGGATGAAAACAAAAATTAATGAATTGAAACAGTCAACAAACAACCCGAAACAATTTTGGTCAACTATAAGAACAATAAATAAGAAAAGTATCGTATACAATGAAAATCAGTTGTCAGCAGTGGTATGATCACTTTTTTTATGTGTTTAACAACTTTGGTAGTCATGATCAGGAAGACATGGAATCAGCTGACTTCATTAATGAAGTCGAAGAGCCATTATTTAATGACCCTATTACCAGACAACAAGTTATTAGTGGTATACATAAGTTAAAACATGGAAAGAGTGCCGGGCCAGATAAAATTGTTAGCGAAATGTTTAAAAATGCAAATTCAGCTCTACTTGATTTCATTGTAGCTTTGTTTAATATTATTTTTGAAAAAGGAATTTTCCCCAGAAGAATGGTCAAAATCAATCATTGTTCCAATCCATAAAAAGGGAGACATAAATACGCCAGACAATTACAGAGGAATAGCTTTAACAAGTACTGTTAGTAAGATATATACATACATATTAAACAAAAGATTAACTGTGTGGTCTGGAAATGAAGAAAAGATAATAGAAGAACAGGCAGGCTTTAGGAGAAACTATAGTACTGTGAACCATATTTTTACATTATATGCGATGGTGCAGAAATATCTTCTACAAAACAGTAAACTGTAGTGGCTTTCGTAGACTTTAAAAAGGCATTTGATTCTGTGAACCGAAATACTTTATGGAACATTTTGAGAAAATCGGGAATTAACGGGAAAATGTACAAAGCTCTTAGAGGAATATATGATTCAGTCTTGTCTTGTGTCCGTGATAAGGGTATGTATTCAGAATTTTTCAGTTGCCCACGAGGTGTAAACAAGGATGCCTACTGAGTCCTCAGTTATTTTCATTCTTCATTAATGAATTAGCAATTGAAATTAGTAAAGGAGGTAGGCACGGTATACAAATGATTCCGAATGCTGTTGAAGTCTTCCTGATGTTGTTCGCAGATGATGTTATTCTCCTTTCTGACACAGTTGTTGGTCTCCAAAATCAACTTAACATTTTGCAAAAGAAAGCAGAGAGACTGCAGTTAAACGATTAATTTTGCAAAAAACAAATGTCATGATTTTCAGGATGGGTGGTCATCTGTCCAGACATGAAAAATGGTGGTACGGGGAAGAAGAAGTAAAAGTAACAAATAATTATAAATACCTAGGAATGATATTTACAACTAAATTAAGTCTTAATATGGGGTGGTCAGAAACGTATAAAAAAAGGGAAAAAAAGGAGTGGTACAAATACTAAGATCATTAAGGAACTAAATACAATTGAACCGTCGATATTTTGGAAACTTTTTGATTCGCAAATTGAGCCCATGCTGACGTATGCTGCAGAAGTCTGGGGTTTATCTGATAACTTCCAAATGGAAAAAGTTCACACGTTTTGCAATTAAAACGCTTCATGAATATCCCATTGCATTCTTCAAACAAAATGGTATATGGAGAAGCAGGCAGATACCCCACTTTACATACGCACCCAACTGAAATCCATAAGATATTGGCTAAGACTGTTAAATTTACCATTGACTAGGTTATGTCGACAAGCATATGAGATGCTGTTACAACAGCATGAAACAGGAAAGTGCAACTGGGTGACAAAGGTAAAAAAACTGTTCTTACAGAAAACGGGTTTGGCATAGTTTGGTTAAGTCAGGAAGTGGGAGATGATTTTGTTTATTTCGGAACTGAAAGATAGGCTAATATGTATATTTCAGCAAAACTGGCACTCACAGATGGAAGGAAAAGAAAAGTATGACTGGTTTCTTAAATTTAACAGCAACCTGCAACCAGAAAAGTATTTACTAGTTATAACGTGTAAATGGCATAGAGATATGCTCGCTAGATTTAGAACTAAAACTTTAGGTTTAAATGCAAATAAAGTCTGGTTCATGCAAGGGTTACAAAACCGATAACGTATGTAAGGTGTGTACCATGAATGCTGTGGAAAATGAATATCACTTTCTTTTCAAGTGTGTTGCATACAATGAAGTTCGCAGAAATGTAAATTATTTCAGGCGCCTTTTATAAACAGACAAAGTGTTTCTGAAGTCTTACTGATTGATGATGAAGAGCTCTTAAGATCTCTGGCTAAATTTATTGCCGAAGCGTCTAAAATTAGACAGCTTTTGCCTTGAGTACAAAACTATCAATGTTCACGACTTATGTATTGTTTAATGCTACTTTGGTTAATGTCTGAAGTTTTGATTTTGTCTGACAGTCGTTTTCTTAAGTGTGAATCATACAGACGAAAATGAGCATATAAACTATGCTTATTCTAGAAAATGAATGTGGTAGATAAAGGAATTTTCGCTACAGAGGTTTGTAGCAACACCATTAATAATGATTTCCTTTCTTTCCTCCATAGACAGTGGACCCCATGT
>JADBJO010031691.1:0-12500 GCA_016801955.1 Conus betulinus | reverse complement strand
GATGGACGTATATCTGTCTATCTATCTATCTAACTATCTATCTATCATATCACATCTGTCTGTCTGTATGTTTATCTATCTATCTGTCATATGTACATCTCTCTCTTTTTTTTTTATCTCTCTCTCTCTCTCTCGCTCTCTCCACACACACACACACACACACACACAACACACACACACACACACACACACACACACACCACACACAGAGCTAAAGCTATACAAACGCGCTTGATTATGTTTGTCAAAAATAAGTATATATATATATATATATATATATATATATATATATTATATATATATTATATGTATGTATATGTGTGTGTGTGTGTGTGTGTGTGTGTGTGGGTGTGTGGTGTGTTCCTGGTAAACATAAACATAGGCATTTTATCAGCAACACAAGTGCCAGCACGATCAAACTGGGTGGAATGAACTATCATTCCTAAGACCTTTTCGGCCAGCCCATGCATGAAGATGTCACTAGCCGGTAAATGGCCATACACCTGGAATTACCATTTCCAGCATAGTCTGTTGACTATGACAACGTCGACAAGTTTCTTTAAAAACTATGGTCACTCATAGCCACTGATTTATACGCTGATAAAAGATATTAATCCAGAGATTGGCCGTGAAGATAATTAAGTTAATGTCATCAAGACTGGACCTTTTAATGTGATTTTTAACGAGCAGAAATAAGAAGTAAATAGATATGTTACGGGATATTAGAACTCACTCTTAACAAGGTGTTTGTCATACATTGTTATTTAAGATCATGTGTCATGTATGATACATGAAAACAGTGAAGACGCAGAAATAATTCTTTTTTTTTTTTTTTTACAAATATTGGAGAAAATTATTATTATTTTTATCTTTTTTTATTTTATTGTTATTATAAAGAACACCTATACGCAAACCCAACCTGAGTGTCCCAGGTATTAGGAATCAGGAACTACGCACGTTGAAATGAAGGACAGAAGAAAACGACCGCGGCACGTTATATAAAAAAAGGATAATCAATGAAACGTTTGCACCCACATGCAAACACCATGGCACCACCGGCTGTGCCCTCTCACTCTCTCTTTATCTCTCAAGTGATCGATGGTAGGATAATAAAAGAATGCAGAGAGGCAGTTACCTATGGTAAAGTGCAACTTGGATGCAAACAGGCTTAGGACAAGAACAATGATCAGATGGAGAAAACTAACTCAGTAACTTGTTGGGGGTACACAAGTGCAACTGAGCAGTCAGGTATTCAGGACAGAAGAATTCTACGGCTTTATGAGGAAGAGATGAAGCAAATGCAACTTGTGTCTACGATCCCAGACTGAGAACCGTCCGGCTGCAATGAAAGCTGTTCAGAGCCAACTGAGCCCGAATTCAGATTTCAGACACACAGAGCGACTGTTCGTGTGGCACTGGATCTCAGACCCCCCAAAAACGCTTCCTCCAACACTGTCCAGCCCATGATGTTCTACGGCGTCAAACCTGGCCAGAGGGTTTGCAGAGCTGCAGTTGCAGCTTTGGGGCGGCACGTCAAGACCTCGAGAAGACTGTGGGAGTCATTATGGCATCTGGATTGAAGATCTGACGCAGCTGATTAAACCGAATGCCTGAAAAGAAGGAAAAGAAGGAGGTCTATAGAAAGAAGAAGAGGGAAGAAATATAGAAGAAGAAGAAGAAGATCTTTCGCCTGAACAAGGATCTGGGGATGATCTATTGATATGATCAAATGTAGAACATTAATCAAAACATTCGTTTTTTGTTCTGATAAGAGCGGGGAGCCACCATAAAAGAACAAAGCAATGATCAACCTGAGAAGAGAGGACAAATGCACAGACAAAAACTTTTGGTGGCACTCTTGGGACAATAGGTGACTAACGGAAATACAGCTCAAGAACACAAAATGGATGTAAATTAGTAACATGCCGTTGGAAGAAAAGGTCATGATTAAGTGTAAGTTACGCGTAGAAGACGAAAGGGTGACATCACAGATAATGAAAAAGGGAGATAAATCAAATACTTTGTCCAAGATTAATCAACATTTCAGCATTGTTTTGCTTGCTTCGTTGTCCATCATCTTGTTGCTTTTGTTATAGGTCAGATGCAAATCACTGCGTGCTTTCAATCTTTGTGGGACAGACAGACAGACAGACACTCAGAGAGCGAGAAAAGATGCCCTAGAGAGATTTTCGAGTCATCAGGGTCGAATATATTGTTGGCGCCCACCCCGAATTCAACCTTAGTGACAGGTGGGAACGTAACCAGGATGACATACTGCCGAATCATTTCTCGGGAGCGATTGCCCGCACTCGACGCGAATAGTCATGCAAAAAAAGCGCAGCAGTCCGTTTGATGCCGAGATCCCCAGTGTTATTTATGCTCAAACGTCCGCGACAAAAGCCGTTTTAAAAAAAAAAAAAAAATCAAAAAAAAAATCAATCGCGTACGTGCGCTGCCTCTGTTGTATCCATCTGTGTGTGTGTGGTGGTGTGTGGTTGTGTGTGTGGTGTGTGTGGGTGGTGTGTGAAATTTTTTAACATTGCAATTTTACATTTTTTTGTTTTGGTGACAATCCAAGGAAAAAAGTATGGCTAAGCCCTGTCATGACGATTGTGGATTGTAAAAGGTCTTTCTGGGGACCCCGCGGCTAATGAAGTATGTCACAGGGCATTGTCCCTGCAGCACCGGCTTTAAATGCTGCTTTAGGCGTATTGTCAAGATGTTTTCAGTTATTATCACATTGATAACTTTCTTAGAAATTTTGAGCATTGACAACGAGAGCTTTGGTGTTCTATTAACGAAAGGTAAGGAAGGCAATTTCCGTGAGTATTGTAACCAATACCTTAGTATATTCTATCATATCAGACCGTTTTGTACAGAAAATAAGGACGGAAACACGTAATGAAGATACAATTTACACAATATGGCGGCGAGCAAGAATATATGGGTTTTGTCTTTACGAGTGAATCTTGACAAGCGAAGTGAAGAGGACATGTTACAATGTGTGTGTGTGTGGGTGTGGTGTGTGTGTGTGTGTTGTACTAGCAGCGGCGCGCGCCGCCGTGTGTGGTGTGTGCGCGCGAGCGTGTCGTCTGTTGTGTGCGCTAGCCGTGTGCCATGTACGTGCATGGGTGTGTGGCCGCCCCCTGTGTGTGTGTGTGTGTGTGTGTGTGTGTGTGATATCAGAGTTGCTTTGGCTATCAGCAGGCCATATTTGGTGAATCAATATATTGTGTTGTGTGTGTGTGTGTGTGCTGTGTGGTGTGTGTGTGTGTGCGCGCAGCGTGTGTTTTGTGTGTGTGTGTGTGTGTGTGTCGTTGTGTGTGTGTGTGCATGGTGTGTGTGTGTAACTGAAATCCTCGCGTATGTCCCCCCCACCCCCTACTATAGTTGTCTCAACCCACCCTCATCACTTCATCTTCGTGTTCTGGCATATATTAATCACAGTGAGTCCTATAGTCATTGCTGCCGCGTTTCATGGGCAGATCAAACCTTGCAATGGCTTACTGGGGTGTCTTCAGCATCCGTGCGCCATCTACTACTACCGCCTTATGCTGGGGTCCTCGGAGCAAAGCACACACACATGGAGGCAGACAAGCCCAACATCCTCTTCGTCGTCCCTGGACGATGCGGGTGGGCAGACTTTGAGACTGGGCCACGATCCATCACATGAGGAACGGGCAACATCACGGCCTTCTGAAAGAAGATGGCGTCTTCTCTCGACCAGTCCTCCCCGTCTACACCATGTGCATTTCTCCATCCAGAGCCGCCTTCATGACGGGAGGGCGTCATGAAAGAAACGAGTCGAAGCGAGTTGATTGGGTGACGGCTGTGAAAGACAAAGGCGTCCTGATCTGGCTGGTCCGTTATGGAAGAAGAGTGAAGATTGGTTGGTTATGGGAGAAGCAATACTTGATTGGCTTCTGACGAATGAAGCTTACTCTCTGTACGAAAGCAGAGTGATCAGTGTGATGGCCATGGAAGAACGAGGGGGGTTGGTTCTTCGTGAAAGGAGGAGACTAGTTGAAGGAGAATGATTCTCTGAAGGAAAAACATCGGCTAGGTCCCTGATTGGGTTAAGGCTGGGTTATCATGAAAGAGGAGGGTAGATTTCTGATTGGTTAAAAGCTGGGCTGTTATCATGAAAGGAGGGTAGATTCTCTGATTAGGTTTAAAGCTGGGTTATCATGAAAGGAGGGTAGATTCTGATTGATTAAGGCGGGCGTAACACACGGGAACCAGGGAGCAGACTGACTGGTTTGCTGATAGACAGAGCGTGACTGGCTTTCTACGAAAGACGGTGTCTTACAGGTGAACTACGAAGAACAGATGTACTTACAGATGAACTACGAAAAAATAGATGTCTTAACAGAATGAACTACGAAAAACAGAGTCTTACAAGGAGTGAACTACGAAAAAAGATATCTTTACAGATGAACTACGAAAAATAGATGTCTTACAGATGAAACTACGAAAACCAAGTCTTACAGATGAACTACAAAACCACAGATGTCTTACCAGATGAAACTACGAAGCACGGATGTCTTACAGATGAACTACGAAACACGGATGTCTTACAGATGAACTACCGAAACACCCCTACGGATGTCTTAAAATGAACTTAAAAAAAAAAAAAAAAAAAAAAAAAAAAAAACAACAACAACAACAACAGATGTCTTACAGATGAACTACGAAAAATAGATGTCTTACTGAGGAACTACGAAAAAACAGATGTCTTTACAGATGAGCTACAAAAAAAACAGATGTCTCTCACAGATGAAACGACGACGAATATGTTCATGAAATGTAGAACCTTTTGATTACACGAGACAACAGAACAGAATTGCACAGTGAGGGGAGTGCCGTGGAAATCTAAACAAGCCTTTACAAAAGGTTATGTGATAAATCCCGCCAAAACATCAGCAAACGAATCGCAAGACTTACAACACGACGCGTTTCGACCCTCTCAAGTTTTCTTTAGGCAAGGTACACAACACTCAGGACAAACGAAAATGAAAGAAAGAGCAATCGCTTAATCTGGTCAAAATTGGCGCAAGATGGGCATTGTAACTGTATCATTTTTTTCTCTGTGAAAGCATCATGACTGTATAAGGGCGAAAAAACAGTAGAGATTTGGGATGTTTTGTCCTCGAAGGTATAAAATGATGGGGTGGGGGGATGGGTGGGACGGCCGGCCGCCGTCTGCCCGGGGTTTGTGTTCGGTTTTTCCTTGTCTTGGGCGTCGATAAATGACATTTCAACAAAAATTTTCTGACGGCAAACGTAGGCTAGGGAATAGTCTCTGGAAAACCTAATGCAAGTCTGTCGCTCATAAGAAAAACGAAACCACTATGAAACTTAAGGTAAACAAATGTTAACGCTTAAATGATATGAAGTACAGTGTGAACCGATTAGCATAGCCCTGAAGCAAAACGGAGAGTAATCCCCTGTGAAACCCAGGGTGCGGGTTTGATCTCCACTGGGACGTTAAGGTAGCGGATGTGCACCTCAGAGTTAGCATTGGTTCTAACTACATTTCTTAAAAGCCCTTCTGCACGAGACATATACCGAGGTTCACGTATCGGGAACACAGCATAACCATTTGCACAAAAAAAAAAATCCCAGCACCAACAGTCAGAAAACGCCAGTTGCCTGTTGAATGGACGAAACATGTAGCTTTCACCTATTGAGGAGAAAAAGCAGAGAGTCAAGGAATTTAGGGAAGTGGAGTAATGTTCGATCGAATGGACATGTGGATACGGACTGCGTGAAACTCGTGAAGGATGAGCCGGGCAGGGAGAGCTCTAGCCCGGGGTAGATCTGACCCAGGTAGGCAGGAGGGGAGCCAGTTGGGTAAACCGGGAGAGCGTCGAGGCGAGAGGCTACGGCTCAGAGATTTAGCTTCTGGTTTCCGAGGACAAGGGCTCAGGGATCCATTACGAAAAATGGTAAACAAATGATCCCATATTCCAAAAGACGTATGGAAGAACAGAGGGCTTGACTTGGGGAACGTGTGATGTCTGTAGGATAGTGTGTGTGTGATGGTACTCTAATGGAGGAGAGCGAGACCGAGGGAGAGCAGGACGAGAAGCGTTTCCCCCGAGGAGACCTTTTTTTTTTTTCGGAGAGAGAGTTTACAGGATATCTGAGAGACGAGACAGCTAGTAGACCAGAGCGGAAGCGGGGGGGGGTTACCCCCCAGGACGAGAGCGATTTTTTCCCCCCAGCGGCGAGACCACGACAGCAAGGATCCCAAGTAGACGGAGATGTCTTCACAAGGGTCCGAGGGGTTGACCTCGGGGAAAGGTTTTGTCCCTATCGTCGTGTAAACTGCGAACAAGGTGTACCCCCAGCCCCTGCGTGGCTCCCGGGAACAGACACGGTCAACCGGCCAACAGCTGACTGTCAACTGGATCAATCTCGAGAACTTCACCTTCCTGCCCAGAGAAGCTTCAAGCAACGAGGGCTACGAACCACACCAAGATGCTGGCAAGTCGGATACCTGGGCTGAGTTGACCACCCAGGGGATGACCCGCTGGTGGCGTGGCTTGACAACCTTCTAACGGCTTCTGGATGGGCGTCCCAGCAGAGCTTCTAGCATGCAAGATCACACGAAGAATCAATGGACACCGTGCTATACGAATGGTGGGACAACGGACAAAACCTGACGTCTTCTGCTAGGGTTTATGGGAAGTCCTTGCTGCTTGCCTGTCTGATGCTTGTTACTACTCTCTCTCTCTCTCTAATCTTACATCCCGCCCTCCTCTGTAGACTCCCTCCCTCTCATCTCTTCCTTCCGTCGAATACACCCCCTTATACTCTCTCAGCATTTCTTAGCTATCCCTGTCCTACGTGCTTCTCTCTCTCTCTCTCTTCCCCTCTTCTGGTCGGTCTCTATGGACCAGGCGAGGTTTAGGATCTGAGGTGGAGGGTGATTTTGATTTTCCCCCCCCCCTTTTCTTCCCAGGCAGAAATACAGACAGGCCGGCAATATGTCGACAACTTGTCCGACGGCACTTTCGCTTTTTTTTTCAATCGTTGTAGTTAATTGTCGTTTGCGCGTGCAGTCGCTATGACAGTGAGGTGTATGACAGTGCGTGTATGACAGTGAGGTGTCCGCCTAGGACCCCAGTTTGGTTATGGTGTATGAGGTGTCAGGTAGAGGAATGCATCTCTGGTTGGCGGGCCATTGCCATGCCACTGTCACCCACATAGGGCTGCACGTCCATCATGTGGTCCTTCACTGGCGCTACAGCTCTCACCTATGGCTCCCCGTAGTGGTCAGAATGCGACAGCAGCCCACGCCAACACCAGGTACCAGCTAATGGACAGGATGGCAGGAACCAGGTGAGGGTAACCAAAGGGTCATCAAACCCCGGTGAGATAGAGTTTGTCTACTTAATTAAACATTGATAGACTGGAACTCGGCAGACAGCGACGGGAAGAATAAGCATCAAAGTACACGGAGAGGTGACTGGGCAGCAACTGAACTGTGTGAGTCCAGAGAGCTGGTGCGACACCCAAAGACCCATCATGGTCCATACCCCATTGCATCTGAACTCCACCTCCAGCCGTCTTGACCCTGTCTTGTCCTGTCTTGCTGCCTGAACTCAGATGCTTCATTTTGGACCCAGAGACAGAGGTCAATCCTCCAATTGGCACAAGTCTTTTCACTTTAAACTAAGTACTGCGGCAGGTCACCTCCCTCCCTGCCATCTACATTTCATTTCATCCCCAAGCCTGTGGCGATGGGCGAGAGACGAAGCGGCAGGTGTGGGTACACTGGCAGCCATGGCCACAAACCTGCATATGAGCAGATCAGGCCACAGTCTCGTTCTCCATTTCGAAACCGGAGCAGCGGTGGAATTGGGCCAAGCCTATGTGAGCGACTGAGAGCAGCCCTGTTTAGGACAGCGCTGCTCACCTCCAGCGCACGGCGGAAGGGGCTAGAAAGCGCTGCCCTTAAACATTACTTGCTTGCTCCATCCTACCCTACTAAGCCTGACTGCAGCTGGAGGAGGGGATACTAACACAGCGCGGTTCAAAACTAAAAGACAGAACAGCCGAGGACTGTTCCTCACTCGAGGATGTTCCTCTCACACTTGCACGTGGAATGTGCGGCGCCCTCCTGGATAGAGACGATGGGCCTCAGAGGAGAACAGCTTGTAACTGGAAACAGATGTCGCCCGGTATATCATCGACACATTGCAGCCTTGAGTGAGACACTGGCACGTGCCACTGGGACAAGGCGAAACTGGAATGAAAGGGCTTCTGCGAGTAGACCTTTAGTTTGGTCTGGCTATACCTTTAGTTTGGTAGTGGCTATTTTGCTTCGGTTTAGTTTGCTCTGGCTATACCTTTTGTTTGGTCTGGCTATACTCTTTGTTTGGTCTGGCTATCACCTTTTTGTTTGCTCGGCCTATACCTTTGTTTGGTCTGGCTGGCCCCCCCTAACACCTTTTGTGTGGTCTGGCTATACCCATTAGTTTGCTATCCTTCGGGCTACTTACCCTTTAGTTTGCCTCTGGCTATACGACTTTTGTTTGGAGCGAGAGAGAAAGGAGAAGAGTGGACAAGGAGACTGGTGCTGGCTTTGCAGTGACAGACAACTCTTGCTGGCAACGCTAGCTGGACCTCCAAAGGGAGTGAACCCGACAGCTGCTGCGATGACATCCAGCAGCTATTGGATGAGAAAAGACAGTCTGCAATAACGGTTACATCAGTGATACCAAGTCCACCTTCATGAAAGATGCGTTCAACAACCTACGCAGAAACAGCTCAAGAGAAACTAGAGAAGAAGTGCAGAGACAGCATCGATCTGAGCAACAAAAGCTGACGACCGATTCTGGGATATTCAGCACATACATGGTATGAAGACCTTAAGTGATGGCCTCAAGAGAAGTTGATGGACCATACGTCATCAGGATCATCCCATCCTTGCTCAGCGCTACTGGAAACACGTTGATCCTGACAAGCGATCAGATCCTGGAACACGACTGGGCAGAACACTTCAACAGCGTACTGAATAAACCGTCCCGTCATCCATCAATGACAAAGGCCATTGGCCAGCTCCCTCAAGGGCCCACACGAAAAAGAAATGGATGAACCACCAACCCACTCTGGAGGACCCAGGAAGCGAAATTATTTGCTGTCCAATGGCAAAAGCTCCTGAATCGGACACCATACCAGCTGAAGTCTACAACGAAGTTGGCACAGCCTCTGACTGAAAAATTAATCATAAAACAGGAAGAGCTCAGTTGGTAGAGCGCCGGACTTCGTAATCTTGATGATCCTGGAGTTGCTGGCTCGAATCTCCAACATGAACCATTTCTGTACAGGGGAGGGTTTCCGGGGGTGTGGTGGGGGCGGGGGGTGGGGGGGGGGGGGGTGGGGGGGTGCGAATACTCGGATCTTTAACGTTGGTTTGACTCCATTTCCACAACATAGTCCTTCGCATTAGGACCATAAACCGAGATTTCTTGTGTGACACCAACTTTCGGAAGAGCACCATCCATTTTGGCCGTTAGTCATGGATGACACGTTTACCAAATCGCATGCACCCTCGCGTGAGAAATTTGACAAGAAGAAAGAAGTTAACACATAAATTGAGTGAACGATATTGACTGGATGACATGGAAAACGGGACTGAATGAAGCGCCGGCATGCAGCTCCTTGGTCATCAAATACTCAGTAGACAGCCCGTTGTCTGTCTAACGGAGCTCGTGGATTGTCAGCCCGCATAGAAACCTTTGGCAAAGGTGCTTCATAATCGCTATATTATCATTATTATTGATTTTCTTTTCTCTCTGATGCAGTCACGCTAGGGACGATCCCCAGGAGTTCAAGATGCATTCACCAGTTCTCCAATTTGTACAAACACACACAGACATGGTATCCAAGCTAGCGGACCCAATGGGCTGATAGCCCTACTTCCCCCCACACCGCAGCTAGGCACAATACTTTTTTCCGGGATGCTGGTGACCCGTCTCTGTAAACACACCTTGCGCAAGCTCTTTTTGCCAGAGAGCCCGCGTATTCAGGGAAATGACAGATGGAACTCTTGATGTGGATGTGATGGAGACAGCTACAAGAAAAATGTCAGGAAACCAAAAATATCACGACCTGTCGACTTCACCCAGGCTTTCCGCAATTGTGAATAGAGGAGGGCTTGTGGAAGATCATGGCCAAATACAAGCCAACAGAAATTATCCTTTGTGGTGCGGACAATTCCATAACACGGATGCAGACCACAAATCCAAAGAAAATACAGAGAGGACCATTTCCCACTTCACTGTCCTGCATGGCGTAAAGCAGGGCTACGTTTTGGCACCGCTTCTGCCTCTGAATCGTGTTCTCTGCAATGCTCAACTGACGCCTACAGAGGAGGTCGTAGGCATCTATATTTTTTGTTGTGTTTACGAAAGAAACACGACTTCAATGACCCTCCACTCACCCTACTAAACATCCACGAAACCGAGTTTAAGCATAAAATCTGATACATTGAAGCAACTGTTATGGATCCGAGTGATGGCAACTATCCTCGTGAAGAAAGGAGGACAGAGGCAGCACAACAACACACGAGACAGGTAAGAAAAGCCCGCGCCAGCAACAAGAGGGACATGACTAATTTCTTGGTCAAAGTTTACAACGCCCCAACAAGCTGCACCGC
Source organism: Conus betulinus (assembly GCA_016801955.1). Classification (NCBI taxonomy): domain Eukaryota; kingdom Metazoa; phylum Mollusca; class Gastropoda; order Neogastropoda; family Conidae; genus Conus; species Conus betulinus. Next base: position 1,831 of record JADBJO010031691.1, on the reverse strand, counting down.
ATGCGGCTTGTCAGTCACATGACGTAACGCACTTGGAAAACCCAAAAGCAAATAGGTCCCATCATAAATGAATCTGATGTTATTGTCAAAATTATATTTCTTAATTTGCGCGCGCGCGCGCGCGCGCGCACGCACGACGCACCACACACACACACACACACACACACAACACACACAAAAAACACACCACACACCCACACACTGCACAACCCAGACCCTATCCTTCTCATACATACATAGCATACATACATTACATCATACCCATACGAGAGACAAGACGACACCCCGAGAGATAGCAGATAGACAAACAGAGGGCAGTCACCTGTCGCACTGTCCCCACCGAATTGCCATTCTACTTTACGCACAGATAATTATGCGATGAAAATCTTATTCAAACTACCCACACCCGTATGATGAAAATGTACAGGAAAAATATTGTTCGAGGCCAGCCACTTTTTTTTTGTTATGTTATCAAACTTTTTTTCCCCCCTAAGAATATGTCGACTATGACTATGGTAATACTAAACCCAAGCTGTACCACAGCAATGCAGTACAGAACGAACGCCAGTTCAATGCCGACAGCTATAGCTGTCTTTAACTAGGCTGGTCATACGCCCCCCAGCAAACGTAAACTGACCAGAAAAATCCCCATGCAGAGAAGTACGAAATTTCAGACTGAAGGTCGACATCATCAAGGGGGATAAGGGTGAGGAGCTGTTCAGCACCTAGACTGGCGCCCCAGAACGCAACACGCTAGTGAATACGAGAACACCCCACCCCCCCCCACCCCCCCCCCCCCCCCCCCCCCCCCCCCCCCCCTCCCCCTCGCCCCCCTTGTTCCCCCACCCCCCCCCCCCCAAACCCCCCCCCCCCCCCCCCCCCACCCCCCCCCCCCCCCCCACCCCCCCCCAACCCCCCCCCGCCCCTCTCACTGTTTACGTCATGTTAGCCACAGTATATCTGCCCTTTTTTCCCCAACTTAGCGCTTGATCATGTGTAAGTAAACGAGCGCGGTTAAAGACTGGGAACATTCCGTGCAGAGAAGTCACTTTAAGGTCGACATCCATCAAGGGTGAGAAGGCCTACAGGGATTTACCTCTCAGGATGAGGACCTATTCAGCTCCAGGCTGATACAGCCAGGGTCCACACACGTTAGGACAGGCATGAACCACGCTCATGTTTAAGCCGAACACTGCAACAGGTATAGAATTTGAACTCTGCCTCCTGTGCCTGTGTGAACCGGTTCTTAACCACTGGACTTGGCCTGTTCCCCCCCCCCCCTCCCTCACCCCCCCATCTCTCTTCCTCCTCGCTCACCCTTCATCTAGCCTCCTCAGCTCCACCCCCACATCTGGACCGTAGAACCACTCGGACACACACGACACTTCACCCTGTCCCCTCTCTCTCCTGGCAGGGCCTCTACCAGACAGAGCTGCTGAACGAGCGTGCCGTGAAGATCATCCAGGACCACGGACGGCTCCAAGACGTTCTCATGTAACTGTCCTACGGAGTCCCCACGGGCCGTTGAGGTGCCGAACTACTACATGGACACGTACTGCCCTCACATCACCAAACCAGTCCCGGCGGGGATACACGCTGCATGAGGCGGTGGTGCCCCGACTGTATGGGGTGGGCGGCCCTCGTGGCCGCTCTCAAGGCGAAGGTCAACACAAAGGACTGGCAGATCATGTGGGTTCACGTCCTTTATTTAACAATGGTGCAAAGAAGTAAGTCCGTGTAATCCTAGTTTTTTGCCCTAGCGCGCGAGCTGTGGTGTGTTTGCTGTGTGTGGGTGTGTGTCGTGTGTGTGTGTTGTCTCTTTTCTTCCCTT
>JADBJO010031690.1:7500-16488 GCA_016801955.1 Conus betulinus | reverse complement strand
GTTGCATTGCGGTTGTTGTTCTTGGGTCCTTTTTCTTCTTTTTTTTCTTTCTTTCTTCTTTTCTTTCTTTTTTCTTTCTTTCTTCTTTTCTTCTTTTTTCCTTTCTTTCTTCTTTTCTTTTTTTATTTTTCAGAGACGAGAACAGAGAAACATTAAAACAAGAACAACAAACGTACAACAACAACAGAACAAACAATTACACAAAAACTGTCATCACACACACCCACACACACACACACACACCCTGCGCACATCATCCCAGTTTGACGATTTATCTAACAACCACACACACACCACCACACTCACTCACTCTGAAACATATTTGAATACGTATTGTATAATCTCTACCCCTTGTAGCTGTACAATCGTATTGTGCATCCGACATGGGTACAAGGAGGTCCAGTGACCGAGTCCCAGCATTAAGCTTGGCAAGTCATATGAAAATATTACCGTCTGTCTCACAAGTGATGCAGTGATGTTGTGTGTGTGTGGCTGTGTGTATACATCTGTTGTGTGGGTTTGTGTGTGTGTGTGTGGTCGTGTGCGGTGCTGCGCTGCGTCGGCGTCTAAGTGTGTGCGTGGCGTTAGCGTGCGTCGGGTGTAATGTTTTTCGGTGTATTGTGCCAATACAATGTCGCCTGTGTGGCGTAAGCGTATTCCACACGCTCATTGGTCGCGCTCACGAATGTTTACGTTCATACTCCATTGTATTAAAGGAGAGTGGCAGACGTGGAGAGAGAGAGAGAGAGAGAGAGAGAGCGTGAGTAGCGATGTGGAATGCGTGGGGGGTGAGGGGGTTCGAATCTCCTTCGCTGCCTGTGCGGCGTTTTCGGTATCTTGATGCTGTGTGCCAGCGACTCGCGCAGGGGCGCTTTTGTGCCATGCATCGTTCACGTGGTTCCAACTTCCCCGTAAGCCACACCGACTTAGTTAGTCTAATGACAATCCGTTTAAGATTAGATTTGCTGGCCTTCTTTGCCCATCCCCATCTTTATACTCCATAGCAAGTCCGTAATCACCTAGGTCTACGCTCTCTCTCGTCTGGTCTGGTCTTTGCGTCGTGGTCTTTGCGTGTGGGTGTGTGTGGCGTGGTGTGGTGGTGTGTGATGTGTGTGTGTGTGTGTGTGGGTGGAATGGAATTAATAGGCCTTTGAGATTAGAGCATGATTCTGGCTGCTGCAACTGACATTTTCTGACATGTATAACAAAATGACACCATAAAGTATTATGGAGGTACACACACCATGCTGCATAGATAGAATGTCGATGAGAATATTCGAAAAAAATGGGTTGCAGTGTTGCCACACACACACACCACACACACACACCACACACACAACACACACCACACACAACACACAGAGAGATAGAGAGAGAGAGAGAGAGAGAGAGAGAGAGATGAGAGAAGAGAGAGAGAGAGAGAGAATGAGCACACATATACAACACGCATTACACACGCGCACACACACGCATACACACACAGGCGCGCGCGCGCACCGCACGCACACACCACCACAACACCACCACCACCACCACCACCACCACTATCCAGCGCCACTGTCATTATGATCACTATTTTCATTCCCGGTGTTGTTGTGTTCATTAGAATGATATGTGACAATATCTGTTAATGGAAATCGGACGAACGGACACCATTGACAATGTGGCCACACGCCGGAATTAGGATTCTGCAACCCAAAAACTATACAATCCATCTAATGGTTTTGAGGCCTACCATAAAATTTGAGCTATCATTTAACGTTAAACTGATAACTGTCAAAAGAACAACTCCTCACTAATTATTTCCCTTTTTGGGGGGATTTTCACCTATGAAATCGCACTCTTCAGATACATTACATGACCCTTCCCTCAGCTGACGTCATATTTCAGGACTTTTGCACTCACCCGTGACCCTATCTTTGCGCGCGCCGAATAGTCCCGTTCCTTTGAATTAATTTTGTCCGCGTGGAACCACCTGGCTTGTAACGCGATGGCCGTATGAAAGAAAATGAGGAGAATCAACTTTCAAAAACAACTTCAAAATTCAGATTCTCAAAAACAACTCTTACTGCGCCGGTCTATAAATACAGGGTTTCTTAAGCAAAGCTTTTGTGCATTAATTGTTGGTGTGCACCCTGTAGCGGCTGGCAATAACGACATCTTGACCAACATAAAACCCAGCATTGTTCCTCCATCGTTACACACTCACGATTTTCACACGTCTTCACGCTGGTGATGTCCTACACAACACAGCACCACCAGAACGAGAATTAAATAAGATAGGTAGCGAAAAAAAAGCAGTTTCTATGTTGAGATCTAGCGGGATTCGAACCCGCACCCTGTGACTGTGAAAATGCCAGAGCCAACCGAGACTTTCTTCATTTTTTTTTTAAAAACGTTTCACGTCTAAGAACCGTTAGATGTCTTCTGTAGGCCTGTCATGATCATGATACGTTACCTCCCCTCTCGTCACCATCACTCTTTCCCAATCCATCTCTATCACACAGCCCCTTACACACCCCTCCTTTGGGGGTATCACGAATCAAGATAATGACAGGTGGGGGACATGTATCATAATTCAGACAGCAGCATGGGGGGGGGGGGGGGGGGGGGGGGGGGGGGGGGGGGGGGGGGGAGGGAGGTCATGTTCATCATAACACTGACAGGTGGGAGTCATGTATCGTAATACTGACAGGTGGGGGTGGGTCATGTATCGTAATACAGACAGGTGGGGGTCACTGACAGGTGGGAGTCATGTATCGTAATACAGACAGGTGGGCGTCATGTATCATCACACACTGACAGGTGGGGTTTCATGTATCGTAATACTTGCAGGTGGGGGTCATATACCATGATACTGACAGGTGGGGGTCATGTGTCATAACACTGACAGGTGGGGGTCATGTGTCACAATACTGACAGGTGTGGTCATGTATCATAACACACAGACAGGTGGGGTTCATGTATCATAATACAGACAGATGGGGTTAATGTTTCATTATACAGACAGGTGGGGGTCATGTGTCATAATACAGACAGGTGGGGTCATGTGTCATAATACTGATAGGTAGCGGTCATGTGTCATAACACTGACAGGTAGGAATCATGTGTCACAATACTGACAGGTGGGGTCATGTATCATAATACTGACAGGTGGGGGTCACGTGTCATAATACAGACAGGTGGGGTTCATGTATCATAATACTGACAGATGGGGTTAATGTTTCATCATACTGACAGGTGGGGCTCATGTGTCATAATACTGACAGGTGGGGGTCATGTGTCATAATAAAGACATGGGGGGGGGGGGTGTCTTGTGTCATAATACGGACAGGTGGGGCTCATGTATAAATAACACTGACAGATGGAGGTCATGTGTCAAAATACTGACAGGTAGGGGTCATGTGTCATAATGCTTACAGGTGGGGGTCATGTGTCATAACACTGACAGGTGGGGGTCATGTGTCAAATGCTGACAGGTGGGGGTCATGCGTCATAACATTGACAGGTGGGGGTCATGTATCATAATACTGACAGGTGGGGGTCATGTGTCATAATACAGACAGGTGGGGGTCATGTATCAAATACTGACAGTGGGGGGTCATGTGTCATAATACTGACAGGTGGGGGTCAGTGTCATAATACTGACAGGGGGGTCATGTGTCGTAATACAGACAGGTGGGGGTCATGTATCAAATACTTACAGGTGGGGGTCATGTATCAAATACTGACCGGGGGGGGGGGGGGGGGGGGGGGGGGTCATGTGTCATAAAACTGACAGGTGGGGTCACGTGTCGTAATACAGACAGGTGGGGTTCATGTTCATTTCAAATACTGACAGATGGGGCTCATGTATAAATAATACTGACAGATAGGGTTCATGTATCATAATACTGACAGGTGGGGGTCATTTGTCATAATATAGACAGATGGGGCTCATGTATAACTAATACTGACAGATGGGGTTCATGTATCATAATACTGACAGGTGGGGGTCATTTGTCATAATACAGACAGGTGGAGGAAGGTAATGTATCATAACACTGACAGGAGGGGGTCATGTGTCGTAATACAGACGGGTGGGGGTCATTTGTCGTAATACAGACAGGTGGGGTCATGTGTCATAATACTGACTGGTAGGGGTCATGTATCATAACAGACAGGTGGGTAGTCATGTGTCATAATACTGGCAGGTGGTGGGGGGGGGGGGGGGGGGGGGGGGGGGGGGTGGGGGGGGTGTCATAACAGACAGGTGGGGGTAATGTGTCATGATACAGACAGGTGGGGGTCATGTGTCATAATACTGACAGATGGGGTTCATGTATCATAATGCAGATAGGTGGGGGTCATTGTCGTAATACAGACAGGTGGGGATCATGTGTCGTAATACAGACAGGTGGGGGTCATGTGTCATAATACTGACAGGTGGGGGTCATTTATTATAATACAGACAGGTGGGGTCATGTATTATAATGCTGACAGGTAGGGGTCATGTGCCATAGCATAGACAGGTGGGTGTCACGTATTATAATACTAACAGGTGGGGGTCATGTGCCATAATACTGATAGGTGGGGTCATGTATATAATACTCACAGGTAAGGGTCATGTGTCATAGCACAAACAGGTGGACGTCATGTATTATAATATTAACAGGTGGGGGTCATGTGCCATAATACTGACAGGTGGGGCTCATGTATTAGAATACAGACAGGTGGTTTCTGTCTGTCTCTGTCTGTCTGTCTCTGTTTCTGACTGTCTCTGTATCTGTCTCTGTCTGTGTGTCTGTCTGTCTATCGGCCTGTCTATCGGCCTGTCTATCTGTCTGTCTGTCTGTCTGTCTGTCTCTCTCTCTCTCTCTCTCTCTCTCTCTCTCTCTCTCTCTCTCTCTCTCTCTCTCTCTCTCTCTCTCTCTCTTCTCATCTTTATTACTCCCTTCGTCTCTCAAGGTATGCAAGCGCACATGGGTAGGTGTTTAAACACACACACACACACACACACACACACACACACACACACACACACACACACACATGAAACACACACACACACACACACACACACACACACACACACACACACACACACACACGAACACACACACACACACACACACACACACACACACACACACACACACATAAAAGGCAAAAGAAAAGCTACCACCACTGAACTTCAGATCGCATGCAAATTCAAATTTGGCTGTCCAGTGCCCCTCTGTTGACTCGCTGAAATCCCTCACAGCTTGTCACACAGTGAAGTATAATACAATATTTCCTCCCTGTGCAAAATGCACGCCTCTCTTTGTCATTCCCTGACGCGGCACGAGCAATAAAAAAAAAAACAAAAAAAAAAAAAAAAACAAAAAAAAAAAAACCGGTCGTTTGTTGACCGAGGCAAACATGGTAAAACAATCTGTCAGCGTTAAAAGGTGTGAGCATGCTTGCATACAAAGTGAAATGAAAAAATGTATAGCTATTCGCATGCGCACAAAAGGTGGACCTAGCACACAGATATGCGTGCGCGAATGTACGAACACACAAGCACGCGTGCGCGCGCGCACACTCACACACACACACACACGCACGCAAGCACGCATGCACGTACACACGCACGCGCATGCGCGCGGGCGGACATGCACACACACACACACACACACACACACACACACACACACACACACGAGCGCGCGCGCATATGCACAGAGTCAGACAGACAGAAAGACAGACAGACAGAGACAGACACAGAGCCACAGACACGGAGACAGAAAGACAGAGAGACAGGAGAGAGAGAGAGAGAGAGACAGAGAGAGACAGAGACAGAGAGAGATGACGTACAGAATCAGACAGGCTGACAGACAGAGAGACAGACAGACAGACAGACAGACAGGCAGACTGGCAGGTAGATTTAGAAAGATGGCTTGGTGGATACGCAACTCGCCGCGCGGGAAGCGAGCGAATCCCCGGTTCAAATCTCCCTCAGACCGCTCTTCCTCCATCTCCCACCCACCTTTCCTACCCTCTATGGCGCTTCCAAACCCCACCCCCCACCCCCGCGCCCACCGTGTCCCCACTCTCCCACCACCTCAGCCTCTTTGCACTAGACTTTCTATGAACTGATGAGCCAGTAAACTAATGTCCCACGTACAGCTTTCACTTGGCGCTGGCAAAAGAATCCACGGACACAATGGAGTCGTGCCTGGTAAGTTTCGTTCAAGCCAGTTTGTCAGACAAGCAAAGAAGTATCACGGGCAGAAAATATGGAGGGCAAACAAAGGGGTGTTTGTGTTACTACACTGACTCTAATGCAGAGAAATGTATTGGGACCTTGAAGTCATGCAACACTGTGTGTGTGTGTGTGTGTGTGTGTGTGTGTGTGTGTGTGTGTGTGTGTGTGTGTGTGTTGGGGGGGGGGGGGGGGAGTGTGTGTGTGCGTGTGTGTATGTGTGTGTGTGTTTGTGTGTGTGTGTGTGTGTGTGTGTGTGTGTGTGTGTGTGTGTGTGTGTGTGCATGCGCGCTTGTGTATGTGTGTGTGCGTGTGCGTGCGCGCGCGCGCGCGCGCGTGTGTATATATATATATATATATATACATACTAAAATTCTATACAATTAACATTAGCCCACAGCAAGTATTAAAACATAAAGGTGTACCGGATATGGTATAACAAAAATGTTAAGCGCTCATACCTGTAGGAACACTTGTTACAAAAAAAGAGCCCATTGGGCTAATCATCAAGGAATTAACAAAGGAAACAAGACCTGGTAAGTTCTGGAAAATACACGTGCCATCAAGTCGCAGGCAGTCAGGATTTTCATTTTTGAAATATGCGCAGTGGAAAAGAAAAAGAAGATGCTGTGTGTGAAACTTTCAACTGCTCCGCAGATGCAATTTAAATTTTTGCGAAATTTTGTACGGAAAGCGTTTAGCTTAAGCCTATAAAACAGAGATTCAAGTTTTCGGTTATTTTTTTTAAGTACGTTTGTGTTGGCCAATTGATAGGTAATCTTTCCACTTTTAGCTGCATTGCAAGGAGAAAAAAAAACTAGCTGACTGGGATTTGTCACAGCAGAGCAAATTGGAGTGAGGTAGATGTATTTAATAAGAACCAAGTATCCCACAGTGAGACGGGATCCAGCAAAAATCAACTGTTGTACCTCTTGATATAAGAAAACTGACAAGATGTTTTATTTCTAAAATCACCTCACCTCGATTTTTTACAGCAATAGAGATTCAAGGCCTTGTAGGACAGATTTAGAATCCACACAGAAAAGTGTTTTGTTGATAGTAAGTGGAGTATCAACAAGAAAGTTAAGCGCCATTAGAATTGCCACTAGCTCAGCCGTGAAGATAGAATACCCCTTCCCGAGATGAAAAGATTTTTCAACTTTAAGGTTAGGAATAACAAAAAACCACTTCCAGCTTTTTCATTTAACAGTGATCCATCGGTGAAAACTTTAAGGTGATGTGAATAATTACTATCGATATGAGATTTAGCAAGAACGGACAATATATTATTGTTAACATTTTTTTTGTAGATCAGTATATTTATAATCAAAACATGCGGTGTGCAATTCCCAATTTGGAATCGGGGATACAGGGAAACGATCGGCAATATTCTTGGATCAATCTCAGCATCTTTCAATAATTTTGAGGAATATGTCATTATAGTTGTACTAGATTTAATAGATCTAGCTCGCTTCGGGAAATGGAAATCTGATCGTAGAGCTAATTCATCTTTTGCTTGAGTTCTGAACAGCTGAGCTACGTAGGATGAATTTAGCACAGGCCAAGTTTCTATAGTCGCCAAGGGGCAGAACTCCGGCTTCGTAATACGTTCCTGATGCACTGGCATGAAATGGGACACCTAGTGCGAGTCTAAAAGCCTTGCAGTCTATGCTTTGCAACTTTTTAAGTAAATAGTTTGGTGCGCTGAAGAACACTTCTTGTGCGTATGATAATTTTGATCTTACTAGAGATGTCGAAAGGTGTACTAAAGTTTGTGAAAAAATTTATCTCGGTGACATAATTCAATACATTGTTATCTACCTTAAATGTGTGTGTGTTTTTGGTGTGTGTGTGTTTGGATGTGTGTGCGTTTGTGTGTGTATGAGAGGGAGGGAGGGAGGGGAGGGAGGGAGAGACAGGAGAGAGAATTCAGTCAGCACAGGCCATGGCCCCTTGTAATGGTGTAAGCTTACATGATAGGAATGACCATTCAGACAACAAGACAGTCTGACATCGTTTGACAACAAGTAGCCAAGTTGACAGATTAGCATATCAAATGTGCACAGTGGCTATGATAATATGAGTTTATTCAACTGAGGAAAACTGTACGCCTCTTAAAGGCCTTAAATAAGTACATGCATATGTTCTTTAAAACTCCTTCATTTTGACTTGCCATAAGCACAAGTACACAAAATGACTTAGGGTCTTCACAAAATTCCTAGGAATTGATTCACGCCGTAAATCCGGAAGTGCAGAACAACGAAGTAAAAAGTCTAATTCATGTTCATTTGCTCCTTGCTGAAAGGATCAACATATCAATGCTTTTAGTCTTTGCATATCAGTATGAAAGGAAATCTTAAACGAGACAGGGAACAGTAAACTGTAAAGAACAAACCAGTAGGGTAACTCTTGCTCCTATGATGATGGGAGCAAGAGTTACCCTACTTGTTTGTTATTCGCATGTCGGTGCTGAAGTACTTTGATGTCCGTGATTCCCGAATCGCTATCTTGTCAGGTAACTTTTATTTTGAATGAATGAGAGAGAGAGAGAGAGAGAGAGAGAGAGAGAGAGAGAGAGAGAGAGAGAGAGAGAGAAAACAAACGCAATTGTACAACAAACAATGCACAAAGGCCATATTCAGGTAACCTGACATCCCACAATTAAGGGCAGCGAGAGTGTACTCAGGATAGTGTTTACACAGTAACTATCTGGTCGTCAGTTTACAAAAAGAAAAACTGTCATACTACAGGTTTGTACAGTAAGA